>OZ010609.1:999825-1134825 GCA_963932145.1 Acanthosepion lycidas | reverse complement strand
CTCCTCATTTTACAGTTGAGTTGGCAAGCTGTAACCATAATTTCTATGTGAACAGCTTATTTTCTGACACTTCTCACTTGTGTAACTCTCTTCTGTTTTCTTGCTTTCCAGCCAAATTTAATCTTCAAAAATTTAAATGCAATGTCAATCGTTATCTGCTGTCCTCCTGATTACTCTTCCTTTGTTCCTTCTCCTTACTAAAGTTTCTGTTTTCTAATTCTTCCACACCCGGTTAAACCTCTTGTTGTGGCTTTACTGCTTTACTTGGGGCTAAACTTGCTTAATAATAAATAACATAATATATAATGAAAATGAACAAATCTTTCTTTTACATATGGATGAGGTTATTATGTCGTCCTCCTGATTACTCTTCCTTTGTTCTCTCTCCTTAGTAATGTTTCTGTTTTCTAATTTTTCCTCTCTGTGTCTTAGTGGCTTTACTAACTGGCTTGGGGTAAACTTACTTTTAAAAAATTATTGCCAGCTAAGACATTTTACATTTAAAGCTGTGTAGGCTGGCACAGTATGTTGGTTTTACATTCAAAATACATGAACACTGGGTGAATGTTGTTTTTTTTTTGGGGGGGGGTCTTTGTTATGAATACAAATTGCATTCTTCTTGTGCGACAGAGTTCATAGCTCACGCTACGTTTGAAACAGAGCGATAGTGACATAGAGAGATACCTCCTCCTTCTTTGTAGCAGGTGACAAAAGTATAGAGAGAACAGATATCGGAGACCTCTTTTCCTGGGTTTATATTGAGGTTGGTAAGTGTTCGGGGAGCGTGGTGAGTATCGTAGGACTGTCGTTCGTTTTGGTACAGGATCTTTTAACTTTCGTTTCATTTATCCAAGTATAAATATTTTACCAACTATAAACACATCCCCCAAAACATGATATTACATCACCAACCTTTATTAAATCCATTCTTAATGGATTTAACATATGTTTACCTACCACAAATGGTGTTTAAAAACTTCCCCAAATCAACATGCGGACAACCACCAAACAAAAATATTAGCTATTAGATACAAACATACACATTTTTCAGTTAAGCTTTGAATTCGTTAATTTTTTGAGTTTCAAAAGGACTCATCGTCTCTCCTTCAATTCAAAAGATTATAAATTATAGTAACACTGTTTAACAAGTTAAATGCCTGTGAAGTCTATGTAACCAATGAAAAACAAACAACACACAAATAAAAATAATGGAATTTTTTCCCCTCTATATCTCATTCTCTGATGTAGCTTCAATGAAAGTGAAACATGATAAACTGATAAACCTTTCCTATTTGTTCTTTATTCTATCATTCTATCGGATTCTGATCCATATTTGATCTGTACTTGATCCCAATTTATCCAAGTATTTGCTTTCAGAAATGAAGTTAGCTGATTGTCCTGGTGACAAGGTATAGAGAACTGAACTTGAAGCCCTATTTTCCTGGCTTTATACTGAGGTCGTTAATTAGCCAGGTAGTTTGATGAGTGCAAGCAGAATTTGCCCTTGCTTTGGTACAGGGTTTCTGATCTTTTGTTTCGCTTATCCAAGTATCTGGTTTCAGAAATGAAGACATCTGATTGACCTGTTCGTAAGAATGCAGGCGGTAATGTAAATGAGGTGTTAAGATGATAAGTAGGCAATACTTTTCAGGGGATTTAATTTAAAAAAAAATTAAACTGTGTTTACTACTACAAAGTAATTGTTCTAAGTAGTAAGGTAATCATTCTAAGTAATGTGCTTAATTGAAATAAGTGCTGTGTTATTGTGTATAAGGTTAATGCTGTGTTCTTTCAGTACATAGACAATCATGGCTCTCCTCAGTTGCCTTTCTTTCATTATTTGTAAATTGCCATGCCTTCATGAGTGGTTTTGCATTGCCTTCTCCACGGTTTGGAATTCAAAGTTTTCCCCTTAAAACAGTTTCCATCTGAGACTAGAGAGCCCAGTCTTACTTGTTATTTAACCCATAGGGAGGAAGGGAAAAGATGGAGTCATGGTATTTGGTGTTTAGAGGAGTCCTATTTTCAAGAAAAAGTCCAGAGAAAACAGACCTTGGAGCCTTCTTTTCCTGGGTTTATATTGAGTGAGAGTAGAGTTGTTCTTTGCTTTGGTACAGGGTTTTTGATTTTTTTTGTTTACATTTATTTATTAAATTATATTTATTTAAGATATTTACTGCACTTCGTTTTACTGTTGTGATAGGGATAATTTCTTGGGAAAGATAATGAAGTAGATCCCGTTGACTTCTCCGTGGTTTGAAATTCAGAGTTTTCCTTCTCTTAAAACAGTTTCCACCTGAGGCTAGAGAGCCTAGTTTACTCTACTATTTGACCCATAACTTAGGAAGGAAGGGAAAAGACGATTTCATAGTATTTGCGTGAATATATAGAAAATATTCGGGTTACAGGTTCAATTCCTGTCAAAGAAGCACATATTTTCTAAAAATTTCTCGAACATTCAGGCCAGCAAATGTAATTAATACTGTTTAATTAAAAAACAGAACATTTACTTAAAATTGTATCTATTAAAATAGTGTATTAACTGAACAGAAAATATATTAAATTAATTGTCAGATTTAATCCATTTCTTATTAATAATAATAAATTATTATTACTAGTATTATTATTACCGGATTTTGAAATTATAAATTTTAAATCAAAGTTTGTTTGTTTTGTTTTTTTAATTAAATTTTTGGCACTCTTTTGAAATTATAAATTTCAAATCAAAATTTGTTTAACGCAACAAAGTCACCCACATTTGGGGCGATCGCAAACCCAACTGGGGTTCAATGGAATGGTCTCGCTCTGGGAGAATTTGGTTTGAATTATAAATTATAAAAATAAAATTCTTTTTATTTTGGGGTGAGTAACAGTAACAGAAAAGATCCCAATTGTCATAATAATGTTTAAAACTAAAAGTAAAATAAGAAAGTAACGCAAATATTCAATAAAAAGAAAATACAGTGAATAAATGACTGATATAATAATTTTATTTTTTTTTTACTACAGATCTTATTTAATCTCAGGATACGATTGTTTGTTTTTACTTTTTATTATTATTATTATTTTTACAGAACATTTTATTTACAATACACACTGTTTCTCTTTGGAATATCTGGATTGCCAGCACCATTTTTCTTGGATTTTGAGACAATAATTATTTTTACTATAATTTTTTTGAATTATTCGTTTCTAGGTTTGACCGCGAGTAAATGAAACAGTGTACAACAGAGCCGCGGATAAGGTGGACCGCTTTGTATACACGCAAATATATTTCCAGTGGAATAATTGTGTGTATAAAAGTTTATCTGACCCATTTTTTTTTTCAGCTTAACATAAATAAACAAGATCTGCACCCACCCTGGATACCCAGCCAAAGGCCGTGCGTTGGCAGGCAGCAGAAATTTGACCCAGTATTACTGCTACTTAAAAAAGATCGTTATCAAATAGACTCATGGGTTTTTTCCATAGTAAGAGTGCCAGCGCCACAAATGACATGGAGTGAGGAAGAGGGGGAGAAAGAAAGAAAGAAAGAAAGAAAGAAAGAAAGAAAGAAAGAAACAGATAATGAACAGAGTGAGTGAGTGAGTGAGTGAGTGAGTGAGTGAGTGAGTGAGTGAGTGAGTGAGTGAGAGAGAGAGAGTGAGAGAGAGAGAGAGAGATAGATAACATCATAACAACAGACTGAAATAGACAGATATAGATATGAATGATTAATGAATAAAAAATAAAATAAAACGAGATATAGCTCAAGCAAGAGAAGAACGCACTTAAATTCGAAAAAAAAAAATGTCTCCCTCACTCTCTAAATACCCAGAAAATGTCTCAGACGACGACCCAGACCTGATTTTCGACTCCCAAATGCAAACGAAAACAACCAACGGAGGCTGTGGTAATTCCTGGAAAAACAACAACCCCTGGTCTCACCGGTCTGCGAGCGAGGTTTTCGGTGCTCTGCCAACCGACATTTTGATATTTCGATATTTCTCACTTCACGTGCAGTGACATATGCAAGAGAGATGATGGAGCATCGAACATGCGAGATTTAAAACGTGACGCTTAGAGAACAGGAGATAGATAGATAGATAGATAGATAGATAGATAGATAGATAGATAGATAGATAGATAGATAGATAATAAAAGACATAGATAAATAGATAGATAGTTAGATAGACAGACAGACAGACAGAGACAGATAATACTGCGATAGATAGATAGATAGATAGATAGATAGATAGATAATAAAAGACATAGATAGATAGTTAGATAGACAGACAGACAGACAGAGACAGATAATACTGCGATAGATAGATAGATAGATAGATAGATAGATAGATAGATAGATAGATAAACTTAACATAGACTGGCTGAGATAGATATAGATAAACTTAACATAGACAGGCTGAGATAGATAGATAGATAGATAGATAGATAGATAGATAGATAGATAGATAGATTAGAAGAGTTGATAATAAAAAAGACAAAGGCAAAGCCAATAGAAAAAAACAAGGCGTCTACTCAAACATGGGTATCCACAAAATAACTTTTGCTTTGGACTAGGCGGAAATAATGTCAAACAAAAATTTTAAAAATCCATCGATTCCTTAGAAATTCTTTGTTTACGTTTCGGATGACCAGATATGGGATTTCGAGATTTGTACGAGTAGAACCTCCCCCAAAGACACACACACATGCACAAGCATTAAATAAAGATAAAATTGAATTTCTCGAAAATTCATAAAAAAAATAATATTTTTTTTTACCAAGATTTTCTAAAAAAGAGACAATTTCTAAAATAATTTCATTTATTTGTGAAGAATTACTAAAAGTTTCAATAAAATTCGATAATTATCTGATTTTTGCAAGAATTTTTAAATCAATGTGTTTTTCTTCACCGCAAAAAGACGCTAAAATTTCCCATATTAATTTCAGGTTTTACGCGTTGTTTGACGTAAGAAAAACAACATTTTTAATTTTTAACCCAAATTTCGAGGGTTGTAAAAAGAAAGGATTTATAAAAATATAATTTAAATAAATTCTTTGGTCTTTCCTCTTAATAATAACATTATTTTGACGTTAAAATTTTTTTTTTTTTATTAAGTTTTGGGGCATTTTTTAAAATCATGTAGGCTCATTTCTTTAACAAACCTTTTTGTTTTGATGAGGTACCTTAAACATGTTTTTTGTTTTTTTCAGAACATGTGAAATTAAAGTTCTTTTTTCAAACTTCAATTTGACATGTTTCGCCTATGAGTAGGCATCATCAGGAAAAATGAATTTAAACTAAATATAAAATAAATTTTCCGTCGAATTCTCATCCAACTTGAATCAAGCATACACACGCAAGCACGTACATACACACGCACGCACATACACACACGTACATACACACACGTACATACACACACGCACGTACATTCACACACACACGTACATATGCAAGCATCTACCTACATAAAACACACGCACGTACATACACACGCACGTCCATACACACACGCACGTACACACACATTGAAGGACAACGTGACATATTAACTTTTCTTCCCTTCTGACAGGCAGCTTGACATGTTTTGTTTTTCATTACAGTTTAACTAACAAAAAGTAAACTTGTTGTTCAAATGCACTTAAAATACATTAATTTAATAATACACACACACACACACACACACACACACACACACACACACACACACACACTATGCACTAACGTGCTGTATATACACAATAATTTATTTAAGTCTTAAACATCTTAAATTTTAAGATCTTTCTCTGCCAGTACGCGCGGAGAAACATAACTAATCCTCCAAATAATAAATACAAAACCCCTCCCACTTGCTAAAGAACTATAATCCAACAACACTGCCTAAATTAGTAAATATACCCAAAATATTATCTATAAATAAAAATAATAAAATCTACTTCAAACCAAAACATACAGCCATAATGATTGTTGACAACAGAAAATACACGGCAAAACACCAAAAGGCCGACTTTCTTTTTTTCAACAATTTACACCCAAATATATATAAAAAAGAAAAAAAGAAAAAAAAACTTGCGAGAAAGCAAGAAAAAAAACAGAAAAAAATGAAGATTAAACTGAAAAGTTCAGTAGTATTTATTCTTTCTTTTTAGTCTTTAACAACACATGCTTCAATACATGTTTTGAACAATAAAAAATATTTAAAAAATTAAAATCTTTAGACACACTGGGTTGTATATTAATATTTTTTCGTTTTTTTTATTATTTCAATTAGATTCTTCGACTAGTTTCGACCAGCATGGTCATCACCAGGAAAAAAAATTCCTGCTTGTTAGTAGCATGAACTACAGAAATGAATCTCTTGATGGAGAAAATGAACTTTTGTCTGTAGTTTTCATTCGTTTTTTATGTTTTTAACATGAATTTTGGTCAATTCTTGTGTTGGTCAAACAGTCTCTCTTAAGTTGTTATTTAAGATAAGAGCTGGATGGATTCATGTTGCTCTGAATTCCCTTGGTCATTTTGACAGTTTTATTGGTTCCTGGAAAGGGGATGTGTCTCTGTTAAGTGTGTGTGTGTTATTTGGTTCTTAGGGAGTGAGTGAGTATGATGTGTGTAAGTGAGTATATTCGTGTGTGTGTGTGTGTGTGTGTAAGTGTGAGGCCTCAACACCTATAGTGAGAGAGAGAGAGAGAGAAGAGAGAGAGAGAAAAGAGAGAAAGAGAAGAGAGAGATTTGAAAACACAGGAAAGCATTCTTCTTAAAGGTTCCTTTTAGTTTTCAACCAACACTTTGTCAGCAGAAACGTTGAAACGTTGTAAATTTAATTTAATTTAAAGAATTATATATATATATATATATATATATATATATATATATATATATATATATATATATATATATATATATACTACTACTACTACTACTACTATATATATTGTGTATTTAGGCAGCAGTCCCTCTTTTGTACATGTTTTGTTAAAGACGACTGACAAGATCCTGCGATAAGGCTTTTTATTTAATTTTTTCTTCTGTTCGAACAAGTGTTTTCTTTTCTGGACACAAAGTATTTCAAAATTAAAAACTGTACAAATGTACTGCATTTCTTAGCACTTTCGGCTATACTATTAGCCATTATCAAGGATGATTTTATTTTTACTTTTTAACTGAATCTATGGGTTGTGTGTAGAGTTATAGGAATGTTTTATTTTCCAAACACAGTCAGCAAATTGTGGCCGTGTTCATAGTTAATATTATTAAGTGTTGGCTTTTTCTTTTTTATTATTAAGGCTTCCATTATTCTTAACCTTTTTTTTACATGTGGATGAAGTTATTATGCTTGTATTTTCTACTAGTATGTTTTTGATGGAGTCCGCTAAGTTTGTGCGTGTGCTTAAATGTGTTCTAATGGAGCTGTGTTCGGATAGGTGTAACATAAGTCGTCTGGATAGGCATGTAGTAGTGAGACCGATGTAATTATTTATGAGTTTGGTTTGATTAGGAACACAGTTTCATAAGGGGCATTTGGACTCGTAAATATTGTTGGGTCTTCGTAGTTTTTTGCAGGTTTGTTATTATTTTTGAGGATAAGGTGAGCTATTTTAAGCTTTTTGTAATAAATAATTTAATTTTCTTCTTCAGGTCAAATGGGTTGTGTATTTATGATATTTCTAAGAGAAAATTCGTTTTCCTTATAGTTAGCAAGTATTTGGCTTTTGTAGAAAATTTGAATGTTATTGTTTTTATCTATATATTCAGTATCGCTATTAGTTAAAGAAATAGTCTAAACTCGTGGTCGATGAGGTAATTAGGAAAACCATTGTTAACTAATGTCTGTTTTATATTATTTAGTTCTCAAAAAAAGGGGGACGAGAAGATGAATTCTCATGTGCTCTCTTAAGGAAATTTTTTATAATTACTATTTTATTATTTTATGTGGGCATCCACTCTTAAAATTAAGGTGCCAAGAGTTTCTGCTAGTGGGATTTTTGTATAATGAAATGGTGAATGTCTTATTACTGAATTGTTCAAGAACGTTTAAGAATGAGAGTTTATTTTTGTTGAATAAATACATGGGTAAAGTTAAGGAGAGAGTTTGTTTTTTTTTTTTTTTTTTTTTCGAATGTGGTTTTGAGATTATCAATTTCTTGTTTGTTTTTCGCCAAAATAAAAAATATTGTCTACATAGGGGACATATATTTTGGGTTTAGTGACTTTTTTTAAATATCGTATTTTCTACGTGGGTAGAAGTCAGAGAACAGAATGGGCCGAGGAGATTTCCCATATTAACACCATTAGTTTGAGTGTAGATATTGCCATTATGGTCATAGAAAGAGACTTTAGTTGTGCAGGGATGATTTTTCTATACATACTTTCATGGTGATTGTTCTGATGAACTTTCCACTATGATATTTAGTTTTTATGAATTTCAGTGCAGTACAAGATTGGTAGTGTGACAAGAATGCATGGAAGAAAGATTTATTCTCCGAATTAAATTCTCCTATTATGGGCATTATTATATCTGTCGTAAAATACCACTGTACCTCACGGATAGGATGAAACAGAAGGGATGAAAGGAAAAAGAATGACAAACTTACTTTGTTCTCAGATTTTTATATAAACTACGACATACACAAAGCAATAAATATACACACATACACATGTGAAGGACTATATATCACATATGCCTACCTAGCAAAGCAAAGTGTAAGAAGGAACAAAAGGAAAGGACTTACATATAATCTGAAGATATTCCTGACCTGGAGAAGTCATTTTTTAGGACTCCAGATTTAAATGGGCCAGATTCAACTATGTCCCAAATGGAAATGGTATCGTGCTCGTAAGCTGGGGAGGCAGATTTAGCCTCAGCCTGGACCGAAGGCCTTTTCGTTTGGTTGCTGTTCACGAACTCCCATCGACTGCCACGTTGGGCCTCTGTATCGAATGACTTCATGAAGCAGTCGTCATTTGACCATGGGACTTATCTTCCACCAAAGGGAGATTAGCGCCTTCTGTATCGCTACAGCAAAAAGGCCTCATCATTTTACAGTTGAAATGGCTAAATGTTACCGTAAGTTCTATGTTAACTGTTTCTTCTCTCACACTTCTCACTTGTAAAACTCTCTTCTGGCTTCTTGCTTCGCAATCAACTTTGATTTTCAGAATTTTAAATGTAATATCAATCATTATCTTCTGTCTTCTTAATTACTGCTCTTTTATTGTTCTTTCTCTTTAGTAGAGTATTTTTCACATTCTCTAACACTCATTAACCTCTTGCGTCTTAGTGACTTTATTCCTTTGCTTGCATGAAATGATTAACAAAACCTTTCTTGTGGGAAAAGTCAATGATACCCAAAATAGAAAATCTCTGTACACGAATTTTTTCTATGAGCCAGATGAATTTATGAAGATAGAAGATTTAAAGCAGCTGTGTACCTTAGACAGAAAAGAAGATTCCTGAAAAACTAGATGAATTTGCCAACTAAAAAATCCTTCTTCCCATGTTTGAAAAGGCAGACGAGATTCAACCAGATATCAATTCTTCCCATCCAACTTCACAGAATGAATCGTCAGCAAGAAATAAATTGTATCTTCAAAGAAAATATATTCAGTGCATTAATAACAGTGTTTAAAATTATCTATAATTTAGATTACACTTTTTTGGTGTGTGTGGGGGGGATATCAGCTCTTTTGAATTCAAAACCACGTCCACAGAAACGTCAGCACGTATACAAACGTTGATAATAGACCCTTAAATTGATATCCTAATTCTCGGACTTCACCAAAAATGTTTTTCTCATATGTTATAATTTCTCTTTCAAAGAAGAACCCTTTAAATTAAAACTAATTTATTTTGACAATATTACGTCTATCTTTACGAAAAAAAGGTCTTCGGATACCTTTTACGTCATTCGAGAAATTCCTGCCGGAGAATCCATTTTCTTTACTAAAATTTATCGAATTCATTGTCCGATAGACGTAATACACACTGTTTAATAAATAAAAATTGGGTGGTTTATTTAAAATCCGAAGTGTCTACTATGATACCGTTTAAAGTTATATAAATGTTGAATTAAAAATAAATCCATTAATTCTTTAGAAATTGCTTTGTTTACGTTCCGGATACAAAACTGAGCAGATATGAGCTTTTCGAGAAAAATAATCTGGGTGAAAAAGATGTGCTTTCCATAAAAAAGAAAATAAGGCCTTGCTTAACTATGACGTTCTTTGCTAAAGCACACCGGATCAAACGGTGGTTTCCCCTACAAAGTGGGACGCAGGTTCGATCTCTGCCAGAGAACACGTTTTCTTTATTAAAATTTTATGAATGTACAGGCCAATAGACGTAATAGACATTGTTCAATAAATAAAAATGAGGCGTCTATTTTAAAACGAAGTGTCCACTGTAACAAGTGTTAAAGTGGAGTAGTGGATAGCGGCTCGGATTGAGGAATCGGAGAGTCGAGTTCGAATTCCAGTCGAATCCATTATATTCACTTACGTGCTTGGGAAAGGTATTAATCCTCAACTTCTCCCGCCATCTATGGGTAAATAGCAGGACAGACCGGGTTCTATAGCCTTGAATGGCAACTGGTCTAGGAGAAGGATAACTCAAATCCTGCGAAGGGTGATTTGGGGATCTTGTGTCACGTAGTGCACCAGGTCTCTGTATTCGGCCATTCTGCACAAAGCCTTCACCACTATAATGAAATCATATGTGCTGGTGTCTGGGTGTCGTTTCCTAGGAACTGAGCTGTTTGGTCCTCATACGTCGGGAGAGTCCACCATCTGCATGTGTGTATATGAAAGTATATATTTTAAGACATTTTTTTATGTTTATACGTTCTTTTTATAGATACAAATATTTAAGTTAATGCTCTGTTTATAATAAACAGTATTAAACAGCATTTACGGCCTGAATGTCCGAGAAATTTTCACAGAAAATATTCGTCCTCCGACAGGAATCGAACCTCTATCCTATAAGGAACCGTCATATAGCCTGATGTGCCTTAACCGTTTCCGCCACAGAGGAGCCTTTCGGTTAGCAAGGTCGATTTTACTGTCTTTAAACTACAATCTTCCATGATTCTCTCACCTACATTCATATCTGCTCATGGCTTATTCAAATGTAAACAAATGACGACACACATTATGAACTGGACAAAGTCCGACAATTATTTTAAGACATTTTTTATGTTTATACATTCTTTTCATAGATACAAATATTTAAGTAAATGCCCTGTTTATAATAAACAGTATTAACGACATTTATTGGCCTGAATGACCGAGAAATTTTCATAGAAAATATGCGACCTCCGACAGGAATCGAACCTGTATCCTATAAATGTAGCCTATATGACGGTTCTGTATAGGATAGAGGCTCGATTGGCTGTTTTGCTTATCTTGTTACCGATATGTCCTGTGAGTGTTAAATTCTCCAGACCTTCTTTCCTCATTGTGTCCTTTGAAATTCATGCAGTCTCTTTTTGATTGTAAGTATACGTTTCATTATAGTTCCCGTCAAAATTTCTTCGTTGATCAAATGGAAAATTATTGCGTCCAACATATTTGCAAACCTTTCTTCGCTAGCAGCAATATGGTCTGAAATCTCTTACAGTTGGACATCAAGTAATGGCTGCAGCTTTCATTAATTTGTCCCGCATTTCAGGTTTTGTCATCTGATACACTTTTAAAATAGCTTGTTCTAAGTCACCATACGTGTATGACTTCAACATAACCGCTATAGTAGGCTGCAAAGACAGAAGAATTTAGTGGCCGTCGATGCATGAGGTGTACCTGGGCTTACATTATAAAAGAAAACATATTTACTGACATCTCCGTGAATTCTGATACCATAATATTATATATATATATATATATATATATAGTGTAACCCGGATATAAGAGAAACCCGGATATAAGAGAGATTTTCTCTGGACCCAAATTAGAGCCTGTGTTAATGTACAGTGTAACCCGCATATAAGGGAGTTGTCGGGACCGGAGAAGAAGTCTCTTATATCCGGGTTTATCTTATATCCGGGTTTGGTCTATTTTATATGCATTAACCCAGGCTCTAATTTGGGACCAAAGAAAATCTCTCTTATGTCCGGGTTTCTCTTATATCCGGGTCACACTGTATATAAAATAGACCAAATATGGATATAAGAGAAACCCGGATATAAGATACTTCTTCTCCGGTCCCGGTAACTCTCTTATATCCGGGTTACACTGTGTGTATATATATATATATATATATATATATATATATATATATATATATATATATATATATATAATGATAATGTTACTGATAATGTTACTAACATTATCACAATCAACGATAGGGACAGTTTTGGTATTCACTCCCACCAAACGAAAAAATGTAAGAACGTTGGAAAAACTAAATAAACAATTAATAAAACATTCCTGTCTGTCATATTTAACAAAAGATGTTTAAAAGAAAGTTTGCTGCCCATATATATATATATATATATATATATATGAAGAAATATACTCTTAAGGTGTACTATATTTATGGGATAAAGTGCTCAATATCAGAGATAGAGCGTGTGTAAATATAAAAGTGAACATTGAAGTCAACACTTAGAGGCGACAGGGTGTTTCATGATAAACGCAATCGTCGTGGTCTGAAGATTGCATCTAGCATAAAACAGCCTGTTGCCTCTGAGTGCTGACTTCAATGTTCACTTTTATATTTATATATAATATATATGTGCCTGAGCGAGCGTCTGCAATAGAGATTGGCTAGCCGTCATAGTAGATGGGTATCCTCGAATACTAGTGGCCAGCACATTTGTGTTTGTTCAACACCCGCAGAGCCCACCTGTGGTTTATACTGCAACTATGCTGAGCAGACCTTAGTTACAGTTTCTGGGAAAGAGCGTGTTATCTCGCGTGATCAACAATTTGAACAAGGCCAGTACACTCAAACCCTCGGTCACGATGCCTTGTGACTTCGTGCTAGCACAGCTATCGACGGCCTGTGTTCCGTCTACCCAATTTCACTCACAAGTCTTGGGTCAACCCGTGGTATGGTTTTTCAGGCACTTTCCAAAGGTGCCGCACTCTGGGATTGACCCCCAACCCAACCTCCAGACAGATAACATCAGGAAGTCTCCTTCCTGAAAAATCAACCGTGGTGGGATTCGAGATTCAGAAAGCGAACGCCCATATAATGTGTGTGTGTGTGTGTGTGTGTGTGTGTAAATTATTTTTTTCAGATAGATTGTATTGTAAATTATTTTTTTCAGATAGATTGCAAAGAAGACAAGAGGAAAATTTATTCTTAACCAATGCGCTTCGTCTGCTGAGAGACTTTATCAAGGCAAATGTAAAGATTTATTTCGTTGCACGTTTATAGACCAGAGCAAGGACGTGATTGGTTTATCAAGGCGTTTAAATTTGAGGACGTTCATGAATATTTATCAGGTGGTTGAAAGGTCAGTCAAAATATGTCGTTGACACAAAGTGCCATAATTCAAAATCTACTAGTTTCCAAGGAAATCTTTTTTATAAAACCATTTACCTCAAGTTTTTCAAGATATAAAGCACATACATCCATTATATTTAACGCCCCCCCACACACACACGTGGGTCATATGTGGCACAAGGCCGGTTTAGTGTGGGTTCTCCGAGCCCTTAAGCTTGGCCAAAAATATTCGCTTTGAACCCGTATAAACAGGTTCAGGGCCTGTCTACCTCCCCGGACAAAACTATGCCCTGCGGCAAAGCCTCGTCCGAGTTCCTCAACACCTACAGAGCCCACCTGAGGTTTATACTGCAACTATGCTGAGCAGACCTTAGTTACAGTTTCTGGGAAAGAGCGTGTTATCTAGCGTGATCAACAGTTTGAACAAGGCCAGTACACTGTAGCGCTTCGAGTAGCCTCTTCATCAGGAAGGAAATTCTTCAGCTACAAAATATTATTTTTTTGACATAGTGATTACCATTGGCTACAGATCTTCAAACTTGAGAGTTTGACAGCAATGAACGGTTTGGCACCGTTCCAAAGCACATCCATCCATCCCAAACTATAACAATCTGATCACAATTTTAAAAATATTCATTTATTAAAAAAAACGAGGGGGGTTGTATTATCAATTTTATTCCAATGTTTTCTATCAAACTTTTTTTTTCTAATATTCACCTAATACATGGCCTAAGGGCCACTCAAGGTAGAGTTTTACTGTGTGGAGTTATATAAGCATAGAAAAGGACCTGCGTTAGGTGTATAGAGCTGAAATAGACTTTTTTTTAGACGGAACCGGAAACCCAATCCTAAACAGGAAACAATGGATACATCTCTATCCCTGTTTAAAAGACTAGGGAGGAGTGTGAACCGGGCGATAGGCGAACCTAAACTAAAATTGTGTTTGTGTGTACATTAAATGGACCAAGGATATGTCATTCACGCAAAAAGACAGACATACACGTAAACATATAGATTTATGCTACAATCGAACGCAGACAGTGTGTGACGGACAGATCAACTCATGTAATTTTATAGATTTTAAAGATCAAATTGCTGCACGCACATAACGTTGATTGAGCAGAGATAAAAAAAATATATCTTTATTCTTTAGTTTAATATTTCCTATCTTTTATTATTCAAGAAAGGCTCCTTTTGAATGCAAGAAACTTCACATCGTTTTTTCCTAAAAATAGAAATGATCCTGCAGTTATCTTTTTTTTCAACGAACGGCAATGCGTTTTCTCGAATCTTGAGAAACAAGTTGAAACCAGTTTTAGCAAAACACACGCTACCGCAACCTCTTTTCGCACTCCCCTCCGTCAGACCCAACATTCCTTCCCCAGCGCCTCGTCTCTGCCTCTTTGTTAGTCTGTCTTTTAGTCAGCCTGTCTTTCGCTCCCCACTTCTTTTTTTTTTTTTTTTTTTTTTTTTTCCTTCGTGTCGACAAATGTCTCCATTTACTCGGGGTATTTTGTCTCCACTCCGGCACCCTCACTCACTTTGTTCTCTGTTCGTCTCTACCTCTCTCTTCGTTCGTCTTTCTCCTTCTACTCCATTTCTCTTCTTCCGTTCCTCCCCTCGTCTTTATTTTTTTTTATGCCCCTGAGGGTGGGGCGGCTCGTTTTATACACTGGGGTAGGAGAATTTTCTTTTTCTTTTCTTTTTTATTTATTTTCCTCCTCCTATTATACGTCCTGCCTCTATTATCACGATTTTTTGTACGTTTTTTGGCGTGTGTAATTTTTTTCCATATGAGCCCAATTTTGACGTATGATTCGTGGGGGGGAAACAAGGAAATGGATTCGGGTTGTAGGTGGGAAGAAAAAGAGACTTAGTCGAGTGTCATTTTCTTCTCCACCCTTCTCCAGGCTACTATTTATTTATTTATTTATTTACAGCTTTTTAAAAAAAATTTTTTCTTTTTGTTCCTTTTCTTCATAAATTATGCACAAGGCCAAATTAAGGACGATGTGAACCTGGAAGACTGTGTTGCATTTAAGTAATGAGGCCTGCTTTACTTTAAAATCAGCTTTCGAAATCCTAACGGTGAATTCGAACACTAATCTCTAGCTGTGCCATGGATCCTTAATGGCACAGTGGTTACAGGCGTTGGTTAGATACAGTGACAGGACCCAAAGATTTGTGAGTTCAATACCTGGTTAATTCAGTGGAGAACTTGGAAAGGGGAATTAACAGGAGATAACTGATATCCATAGACATGGCACGTGGAACTAGAATAGTCGACCACAGTGAGCAAAATAAAGGGTTCCGTTTGACATTCCAACCAACTCAGGAAGCTGAAACGTTGTGATAAATATGGCAACAAAGATGAGGACAATAGTCCGAATAATGTAAATAGTGTACATAATACCTCATCTCAGAAATATAGACAGATACTGAAAGGACGAAACATTGTAATAAATATGGCAACAAAGATGAGGACAATAGTCCGAATAATGCAAATAGTGTACATAATACCTCATCTCAGAAATATAGAAAGATACTGAAAGGACGAAATGTTGTGATAAATATGGCAACAAAGATGAGGACAATAGTTCGAATAATGTAAATAGTGTACATAATACCTCATCTCAGAAATATAGACAGATACTGAAGGGCTGAAATGTTGTAATAAATATGGCAACAAAGATGAGGACAATAGTCCAAATCATGTAAATAGTGTACATAATATCTCATCTCAGAAATATAGACAGATACTGAAAGGACGAAACATTGTAATAAATATGGCAACAAAGATGAGGACAATAGTCCAAATCATGTAAATAGTGTACATAATACCTCATCTCAGAAATATAGACAGATACTGAAAGGCTGAAACATTGTAATAAATATGGCAACAAAGATGAGGACAATAGTCCAAATCATGTAAATAGTGTACATAATATCTCATCTCAGAAATATAGACAGATACTGAAAGGACGAAACATTGTAATAAATATGGCAACAAAGATGAGGACAATAGTCCAAATCATGTAAATAGTGTACATAATACCTCATCTCAGAAATATAGACAGATACTGAAAGGACGAAACATTGTAATAAATATGGCAACAAAGATGAGGACAATAGTCCAAATCATGTAAATAGTGTACATAATACCTCATCTCAGAAATATAGACAGATACTGAAAGGACGAAACATTGTAATATATATGGCAACAAAGATGAGGACAATAGTCCAAATCATGTAAATAGTGTACATAATACCTCATCTCAGAAATATAGACAGATACTGAAAGGACGAAACATTGTAATAAATATGGCAACAAAGATGAGGACAATAGTCCAAATCATGTAAATAGTGTACATAATACCTCATCTCAGAAATATAGACAGATACTGAAGGGCTGAAACGTTGTAATAAATATGGTGACAAAGATGAGGACAATAGTCCAAATCATGTAAATAGTGTACATAATATCTCATCTCAGAAATATAGACAGATACTAAACAACTCAACTGTTATTTGTTAGAATACTTTGGACAAAACATATGGTAAATTAAAAGTTTTAATTAGAATAAGAATTACAAAAAATATTGCTAACAATTAGAAATAAACAGTGGAAATTTTTTGTACGCATACTGAGAAAAGGAGACTGAGAGAAAATAAAATGCATAAGATACGTCGAATCCAAACTATATTTCAAATTTAGTTCTGTATTGTATAGATAGGTTAAGTCATGTTTAAAATGCTTTCACAGCACTTGACAGCATCAGAAAAGAATCCATGAAATATTTTATTATTATTATTATTATTCTGATAATTTCTTTTGATTTCTGTTGTATACTCATTTCTTTTCGGGTCCCAACCAGAGATCTAAGGTCAGAAATGGCTTCATGACATTTTCCACTGAACATTTTAAAAAAACAAAAAAACAAATAAGGCAACTTAAGATTATACACATTTTAAATAGATAAAGCCCTTTATAATGTGTGAGTTGTACTTAGAACAATTTTTTGTATTTCTTTAAGGCATGAACAATCAGAGATCCCTTCAATGATGCTATCGGAATCTTTTCCTATTAAACCCAGGGTCCCAACCACAACTGGAATTATTGAGATTTTCACTTCAAGATCCTTGCATTTTGATAGTTTCTTGAAGATCTTCAAAGATACATTACAGTCTTGCGGTGGCAAGTGAGAAGCTTTCTGGTTTTGGCATCTCTTCGCTTAATGTCAGCTATGCACCAGTTAAGGATGTTGAAACAGTATTACACCACCAGGGCAGCCAAAGTGTTTGTGGTAGATATTCTGTTTTGTGAATTCAACTCAGTATTTAACACCAGATGCACATGCCTCTCATATTCTTTTCTTACTTTCTCCTTCATGTGGGTATGCTGTATTCCATCTCCTTCACTGTCTCTGAGGCTGATTCTTGTTCCAGTCCCTTAATATTTTTAACAAATATTATTATTATTATTATTATTATTATATATGCATATTAAAAATGTTATACACATTTCAAGATACCATATCCTGTGGTGAAAGATATTTTATTTAATGGAGTTTTTTTTTGTTTGTTTTTTTTGTATATTAATAATATTTGGATACTTCTAAGCCATCCCTTGCAGTAATTGTTATATAGTAATTTGGTAATATATATTAATATTTTTTGGTGTCTTAATAGTTATAGTTTGTTTCAATAAGTGACAAGTTAACCTATGGGAGAGTGTAGGGCCAGTGTATCCAATGCAAGAATCCAATATTAATGACTGAGATGGTCGAGAAAGTACTCAAACAAGAACTGAACAAAGACATGAACTTTTGACACTTTATCATAAAAAGAAAAATGTCTCTAGACAAATAAAACAAAAAATGAAACAGGCAGACCTTGTCAGTTGAATATAAAAAAATCTTGTTCATATAAACAGAGTGTTCCTAAAAAATGTACTTATTTATTATTCAAACAAATCATGTCCAACAATAACTGTTCAGATGGTCAGTGAATCTTTGCTGATGATCAAAGTCTTTTCTAAACCACAGATTTTCTGTGTAGCAACTACCCAAAAACTTTAATTCAACTAAAAAGTATTTTTTACTTCTTTTTGACTCTTTTGAATTCATGTCCATATGTTTGTATAAATGTAAAAATGATTTTTAACAGACCTACCGATGTTTGCTTTTTTTTAAATCATAGTATTGTTTTGAATCAGATGCTCAGATTTTTAATATAAAAAACATGGATAACTGAATTTCATACAAATGTTTTGCTATGTTAATGATCCTCAGGACCAGATAATAATAATAATAATAACAATAATATATATATATATATATATATATATATATAACTTTAAAAATTAGGAGATCAGTTGAATTGAATCCACTACCTTGTTTTCAACCCTGCGGTATCCTCATACAACATACCAATTGACTTCAAAATGCTCTATTTTTAAAAAAAACTAATGAACGTTATATTATTTAAAAAAATAAATCAACAAACACATGACGTTGGGTGTGATAGAAAGGGAGGAGGAGGATGTGAAGAAGAAGAAGAAGAAGAAGAAGAAGAAGAAGAAGAAGAAGGAGGAGGAGAAGGAGAAGGAAGAGAAGAAAAGCAAGAGTATTATAAAAAATGTATTGTTTTTATTGAAATGTACATGCTTTTTTTTTATCCAGCCTCATGAGCTTAATTTTTCAATATGTATACAAGGACTCATGACCTCAAATTTCTGGCTCAAAAGGTTCTTTACGAATTACACATAAAGTGCTAGTGTCATTGAAACAGTGCTTGATGTTATATAACAGAGCTATAAAGGGCATATAATGAATATGCCTATTCAACACCATTTTTACTACTTGGAGTTTCATGCCAAATGCATTCTGCAGGTGCTGAGTCTATAATGACTGTTATTTATTTTAAAATTTTAACAGACAGCAAGAATTTATTCAAACAAGTTTTATTAAATTCTACTGTCAAATTTTTATTATGCCATTCTAATTATGATTGTGGTTTTGTACATTGGGATTAAAGTTGTGAAAACACTTTCTTTCAACGGACTTAAAGCCTCATTCAAGGAACCCAAAATCACGAGAATTTAGTCAAATAAATCTTGCTTAAAATACTCATAACTCCAAATTCTTGACAACAACTGTGATAGTACTTGGATATAACAGAAAAAAAATGAAATTTGTTCAATTTATTAACATTTTCTGGATGATCTACAACATCTCATTAGGAAGATTAATAAAAAGAAAAAGTGGCGGTAGTAATAAAGTTTGTTTGGATGTGTGTGTGTGTGTGTGTGTGTGATAGAGCACAGTGAGTGTTGGTAGTAATAATAAAGAAGTGGTCAATGTAAAATAAGAGAACTAAAATTTATACTAATAACAAATGTACTTTTGATCTTCACTGTGTTATTGAGAGTTTCATGCATATAAACATAAGTATTCTTTGTAGATAGATAGATAGATAGATAGATAGATAGATAGATAGATAGATTATGAACAGAGTGAGATAGATATGAACAGTGATAGATTAATAGATATATGGATAGACTGTGATAGATGATATGAACAAACTGATATAAATAGATAATGAACAAACTGAGATAGATAATGAACAAACTAAGATAGATAGATAGATAGAGATAGATAGATAGATAGATAGATAGATAGATAGATAGATAGATAGATAGATAGATAGATAGATAGATAGATACTGACTGAGACAATGTAAAATTTTAAAACGTAACAGATAAATAATAAAAAAAACATCAGGTAAAACTGAGAAATAGGCAGAGATTGAAATAAAAACTAAAAATTACTCTGATGGAGGAAAAAATGAAAAAATACATAATCTGTCGGGCATAAAACAAAAAATGTAAATCTGTATGTTGATGTTAATAATAATAATAATAATAATAATAATAACAACAATAATATCTTGTATCATTGCAGCTTTCTGATTGTCTGTCTGTCTCCCTCTCTGGCTGGCTGGCTGTCTGTCTCTTCTTGGCTGACGTGGGTTGCATTTGTTATGGAAAACCTACGTGCATCCGTGTAACGTTGTGGTCTTCTTGCGGCTGATGATGATGAAGGTGACAATGCTGATGATGTGGCTGCTTCCTTTGCGCGCACGTAGGCACTGCGCTGACCTCATTTCTCGAGTCACCCTCCTGTTTCTCTCTCCCTGACCCACTTCTCGCTTTATCCTCTACTACTTTTCCCTTTCTTTCTTTCTCTGACACACTTCTCTTTAACCTCCCATTCTGTTTCATCTTTCTATTTCTCTCTACGGCTTTCTTTTTGCCTGTCCTTGTCTTTCTTTCTTTTCACTTCTTTCTTTATTTTCCACCACTTTTATTCTGTGTCCTTTTAGCCTTTCTTACTTTTTTTCTTTCTTTCGTTTTCTTTTTTCTTTCTTTTTTACAGGATTTCATTTCCTTGTTTATTACTAAAATCCATCGTAAACATTTAAAAGTTTCTAAGGCCTTAACCTGTGCAAAAGGTTTTTTTAGCATTTTTCATTTACTTAGTTTTTTTTAATTTAAAATTTTTAGATTATTTTTATAAATATTTTTTTTTATTTTATTTAAAAAATTATGAAAATGAACGAACAATAATTGTCAGTTGTCACCATGACCTTTCTTCAAGTTTTTTTTCATATCACTCCAGATCACAAATAAAAAAACATTATTAAAAATATTTATAAATGTTAGTAGGCTTGATTTTAGTAAATTTCATTGACAAAAAAAAACGAGATATTTAAATAAAATTTTTAATATGATAGGAAAGATTAAAAAATCTTAAAAAATATTTTAAAAAATACTTTAGTTTTTCCTAACAGTAACATAAAACATTTAGGCGTTAAAAAATTGTTTTATCAAATTTGGGGTGTTTTTTCATCAGGGTATACCACTTTTTAACGAGATAGTGGACAGAGGGTCCAGTTTCCTATCGAAACACATTGTAAAATATCCCCCACACAATACACAAATATTGTTTATTTTTTTAATTTACATATTTTAAATTAAAAAATATAATAATTTTTTTTGTGGGCGGGAGTACTTGTGGTTTCTGTTACCACCTTTTAATTTACATATTGGTGATCTTTACTTTTATAAACTTAGATGTGGTATTTAAAATGTTTTTTGAATTGTTTTTTAATTAATTCTTTTTTCTTCTTTTTTTCAAACAGTTAAATGAATCTTTGAGATGGTATTTTTTTTCACATCTGTATTTGTGAAAAATTTGGAAAGTTAATTTTTAAAAATTGGCGACAGTTAACCCACATATATATATATATATATATATATATATATATATATATATATATATATATACCCTTTATTGGGTTATTACAAAAAGAATACATTTATTACAAAGTCAAGATTTTTTTGAGCCAAGAATAATTAAAACATACAATTTGTTTTAGGCATGTTGGGGTTGTTACATGTTTGTTTACCCATCCTACATGTTTTGTTTTTTTTACTTTTTATTCACTCTTATCTGAAAAAGTGCAATGTTTATATAAAATATCATCCCTTACATGATCAGAATATATTTGGAAAAATAAAAATATAATTTAAGAAACAAATGGTAGATTTTTACTCATCTGTATTTGTAAAAAATTTAAAAAAGTTGGAAAATTAGTTTTTTTAAAAGTGGTGAGAGATAAGCCACAAGTACCTTTTTTTCAATTTTGTAAAGATCTTTTTTCATTTTCATATTTCCATTGATTAGCATTCCAGATTTCAAATTTGAATTTGAAAATAATTTTTACAGCATTTTAAGAAAACGCATCATTTAAGCATGTGTTGTTTTGGATTTGCACAGGAGAGAGATCAATTTTACAATGAATTTACATAGCAAACTGGACCATGACCATGTTATTTAAAAATTGTTTTTTCTTTTTCTTTTTAGACATTGATGATTTGGAGTGCGATATGAACTTTTGCTGAGAACTTTAGAACATACCTTAATAAAAGATTTATTTTTCCATTTTATTACAAAGAAAAATGTTCATAAATTCAAAGATTTTACTTAAGATACTAAGCTTATGTGACAAGTAGATAGAAACTAAGAAGATTGTGTTGCGCCAATATTTCGCGTAATGAAACGCCTGAAACTCAACCTTTTGACACCACAACCTTTTAACCTTGGCTTTGTAAATGCAAAACAAACATGAAAGTAAATTAGTACCATTATTAAGCAATCCCAGAAAGAGAAACTGATTGATGTTTTCAGGTTTTATACCCAGCATCATTACCTGGTTTTTATTTTTAACTTCAGGTAAAAATCACATGAAATGTTTTTTTTTATTTTTTCACCTCAAGAACGACAATAAAGCCATTAGGATGCAAAAGGTTACTGAGTGTTAGAGAACATGAGAAAAACTACTATTATGGAGAGAGGACAATAAAAAAAACAAGACTTAAGAAGACAGAGATGCAAGGGGTTACTGAGTGTTAGAGAATACGAGAAAAAAACTACTATTAATGAGAGAGGACAATAAAAGAACTGGTATTAAGAAGACAGAAGATAATGATTGAGATTGCATTTAAATTTTTGAAGATCAAAGGCAATAAAGCCTCTAGGATGCAAGGGGTTACTGAGTGTTAGAGAATATGAGAAAAAAACTACTATTAATGAGAGAGGACAATAAAAGAAATGGAATTAAGAAGACAGAAGATAATGATTGAGATTGCATTTAAATTTTTGAAGATCAAAGGCAATAAAGCCTCTAGGATGCAAGGGGTTACTGAGTGTTAGAGAATATAAGAAAAAAACTACTATTAATGAGAGAGGACAATAAAAGAACTGGTATTAAGAAGACAGAAGATAATGATTGAGATTGCATTTAAATTTTTGAAGATCAAAGGCAATAAAGCCTCTAGGATGCAAGGGGTTACTGAGTGTTAGAGAATATGAGAAAAAAACTACTATTAATGAGAGAGGACAATAAAAGAACTGGTATTAAGAAGACAGAAGATAATGATTGAGATTGCATTTAAATTTTTGAAGATCAAAGGCAATAAAGCCTCTAGGATGCAAGGGGTTACTGAGTGTTAGAGAATATGAGAAAAACTACTATTAATGAGAGAGGACAATAAAAGAACTGGAATTAAGAAGACAGAAGATAATGATTGAGATTGCATTTAAATTTTTGAAGATCAAAGTTGACTGAGATGCAAGAAGCCAGAAGAGAGTGCCACGAGCAAGAAGTGGAAAAGAAGAAACTGTTAGCGTAGAAGTTATGGTTACAATTACATTTAGCCATTTCAACTATAAAATGATGAGACCTAGCTGCCAATCTAGTACTGCACTTAAGTTCATAAAGTCTAGGTACCATAGAGGAAAGTTCATTAGAAACTTCATCAAAGGTATAAAATATTAAAAATTATCATTGATGAGTGAATAGAAATTATACTATAGTAAATAATTACTACAGAAATTATTTACAATAGAAATGCATGGATAATAATAGTTTTTCTTTTTAATAAATGGGTTCAATAAAGGATTTGTCTTTCTCTGGAATTCTCTGTTTGACAGTGAGGACTGAGGGTGAGTATTATTGTACTTTCTGGATGGTTCGCTGCAAAAAGATTCCTTTCATCGTTGCTTTCACAAATAAAATTTATTACCATTTCTTTTTGTTGTGACCACGAACCACTTAGATGTTCATGTTGCAACAATGTATTTCTCACATACCTACGCCCCTTTCACCAGAAACTCAATTATTTTCTTAAGAATCTTAAGGAAATATAATTGTGGTTTACTAAAAAAAAAACTAAATTAAATAATTGTTCATCTGAGTTCATCTTCGAAAAAGCTGCAATAAGACAACATTATGATAAAAAATAAAACAAAAAAACAATCATCCTTAGTAAGGTTTGAACACTGTATCTGTTGTGAGACTAGAGATTAATTTATTTACAATGTAGAATAAATAATGTTGCAAGAGATGCCAATATTAGACAAGATTCAGTTTGTAGAAATAATTCAGCGAAGAACGGAAGGTTTAAAATGAAAGAAAATTTAATAAAGATTGGAAAAGATTTAGTTTTTAGAAGAAAGAAAATTTGATACATGGAAAACTGAAAAGAAGAAAAAAATAAACTTAAAAAGATATTATTAACAGACTGAGACAGACAGTTAGCTAACTAGCTAGATATATATGAACAGATTAAAATTGAAAAGATATATAAGCTAAACAGAAAAGATTGAGATAGATATATAGATATATAGATAGATAGATAGATAGATAATGAAAAGGAGATTGATAGATATGAAAAAAAAAGAAACATAAGGAAGAGAAGGAGATAGATAGATAGATAGATAGATAGATAGAAAATGAAGAGAAGAATATAAATGAAGAATATAAACAGACAGATACTGAACAGAGATAGATAGATAGATAGATAAATAGATAGATAGATAATGAAGAGAAGGAGATTGATAGATATGAAAAAAATTAAATAAATATAAAACTGAAATAGACACTAGATGACTCAAAAGTGACTTATCGAGTAAATAAAAAAAACAATATAAAGAGGCGTGCTTGTTTACTTATTGATTTGTCCTAATTGTAAGAATTCTTCAACTGTTGTGTAATAACATTCTTCTCTTCTATCGATTACCATAAATCAAAGAAGAGAGTGAAAAAGACAATGAAGAGATCGAAACAGAAAAAAAAAATCAAAACTGGCACGTGGGAGAAAATGTGACAGTAAAAAAGAATGTGTGTAAAAAATATAATATATAATTAAATATAATATATTATATAATTATTATATAATATATTATATTATATATTATATAATATACTATATAATATATAGTATAATAATATATTATATAATATAATTTATTATATAATATAATATATTATATAATTTAATATAATAATATATAATAATATAATATATAATGTATATAACATAATTAATATAATAATATAATATTAAATCTAATCTAATCTCTAATATGAGAGAAGGAAAGAAGGAAAATGGAAAGATGAATTCAGAGTGCGCTCAAAATCAGCAACGGTCAGCAAGGAAGTCCCGCCTTAGAAAGACGAAAAAACCATATTTGGTTTTTAGTTAGAAATTCGGTTAACCGAAAAGTAAGAGGCATTTTATTTTGGTACTAAAATTCATTTTTCACGTGTAGTTTGTTTTTTTGCCATAAACCTAACTTTGATTTATTTCGGAAAACTTTTCATTCATGAGGAAAATTAAATTATTTATACACTTAATGTTTAAATTAATTTATATGAACAGAAACGTAAAAAATCAACTTGAGCCTAAAATTGATATTGTGTAGTAACCGGAACACGGTAAAAAAAACTAAAACAAAAAACAAAAAAAGACCCGTTCTTACGCAAATATGGTTGTGAAAAGGTTTTTCCTAAATCCGTGCCACTGTTAGTTAACTTATTTAAAAAAACAAACAAAAAAATCAACAAATACTTTCTTAAAAATAAAATCAAAATAAATATCGATTCAAATTCCAACTGAATGTTTTTCTTTTCTTTTCTTTTCTGATTTTCGAACTGGATTTTGCTTTCAAAGTTATACTTGCTTGAACGTGCATAAAATCAAGGCCCAGTTTAACATTAGCCTAACAGGTTAAAAATAGAATGGTCATAAAAATCGGATCACAAAGTCAGGGTCTAGTTTAGTATTAAATTTATATTCTAAATTGAACCCCTACTTTAGAACCATTTCATTCATAACTAAATAAATACCTACAGGGTGGTCCGAAAGTTTTGTGACCCTAGATAATATAATTTTCTATTTCAGATGGCTAACACGAGCTCCTACACAAAAATGTTCATACAGATCTTCTCGACGTGTGACATCGTCAATGAAAGTGAATAAAACTGAATCCAGTACATGTGCTTTGTATTACTGTATAACTTGTTCTCTATTCTCATTTAATACTTTTTTGGGGGGAGAAGAGGGTGACAAGACTTTCGGACCACCCTGTAAATTCGTACCAAAAACGAGAAAAATATTTTCAAAAAATTAGTATCATATTCAAACAAAGCAAGGCAAATTCAATGAAAAAAAAATGCATTTTCATAGAAAATTTTGTTATTTCAGTTGGGCGAATCTTAGAATATTTTGTAATAATAATGGCGACAGGGATGCAAATCAAATTTAGTGACATATGCTTTTCAATTTTCATGATGTCCTTTGTCCTCACTGAGGGCTCTAAAATTGCAATCTTGTGCAAAAGTGGTGCCGTAGAAGCAAGTCTACTATAATTATGTTGTAAAAAGTGTAGACAGATGTACTTATGTTTTGACTTTTGAGAAATTAGTGAAAAACAATACAGAAATCCTATCACCCATCTGGCCAACATAAAATGATTTTTACTACAACACACAAAAAAACTAAACACAGGATTTTGAAATGAATAATTATCATTTTTTTTTTTATTGCTACTAAAAAGTTGTAAAAAAATAAGTTTATTTTAAAAAATAATTTGAAAAGTGTTTTTAAAATAAAAAAGTTAAAAAAGTTAGATATAATATTAATAATAATATTTAAATAAAAATATTTTTAAATCAAAATAAAATATTTTTTTAAATCAAAATAAATTTTTGATAATTACAGATTTTTTTAAATCAAAATATTTTTATTAATTTTAAAAAGTGTTTTTAATTTGAAAATAAACAAATTCTAAAAATCTTTTTTTACTGTTACTAAAAAATTGTACAAAATAAGTTTACTTTTAAAAATAATTTGAAAAACGAATAATTTAAAAAGTGTTTTTAAAATAAAAAAAATAAAAAGTGAGATATAGTAATAATATTTAAATAAAAATATTTTTAAATCAAAATAAAATTTTTTAAATCAAAATAAAAGTTTTTGATAATTATAGATTTTTTAAATCAAAATATTTTTTTAATTTTAAAAAGTGTTTTTAATTTAAAAATAAATAAAGTGTAAAAATCTTTTTTTTTATTGCTACTACCCTAAAAATTGAGTTGCATATGGTGAATATGTATCACCAAATTCTTTTAATCTGGAGGAAATCATTTAAATTTCATAGGATTGTCAGACTAATTCACTATACAGACAAAGGTACTTTATATAAGTTTCTAACAATCATTGATGTTCTAATGATAAGAAATACAGTAATGATAGATATTGATGTGTTTTAGGTCTGTTTTGAATTTTTGTTATCACCTGGTCTAGCAAAAAAACTGATAATCCGATAAACTGATATCGATGGTTTGACTGTATTTATGTTTTCCACATGCTAAACTATAATTATTTTCTGGCAACTTGTAGCAGGGACACCTCTTTTAATCGAGATAAAATCATGAACAAGCATTTGAAATTGACAGGAATGCCATATTAATTCATCAGGAGGTTTCAGGTGGCATTGTAACTCATAACTATTTTAACCCTTTGCCTGTCCAGGGCATTTTCATGTGTACTATTCAAACGTTCATGCTTGTTTTCAGGTTTATAACTATTGCGAGACAACTCAGCTTATTTGGCAAATAGAATGTGTTGATTTATAGGGTTTCACATAATAAAAACCTGTGCATCACATGATGCACCAAATGTACAAATCATAAATTATTTACACTACGCTCTATGAGTTTATTTCCTAACAAGGGTACACGGGTATAAAACGTTATACATTGTATACTGTGTATGTGTGCCTGCATTTATATACATCACTCAAGGATAGTAATTAGGGTGAAAATCAAATGCTTTTAATCAGGTCACCTCATTACTGGGATTCTCCTCCTTACCTGACAGTACCTCCACCAAATAGCATTTCTGTATTCTCCTTTTGGTGTTTACAGGAGCAGGTTAGAGGTGTCATTACCTGATGTCTGCAGTCTGTCAAGAGTGCTTTGGAAATTTTTTTTATTTTTCTATTAATAGAATTAAACTCTGTATGGGGGGGGAGTGTAAATGTATGCATAATTAACCCTTTGCCCATCCAGGGCATTTTCATGTGTACTATCCAAACATTCATACTGGTTTTCAGATTCATAACTATTGAAAGGCAACGCAGCTTATTTGGCAAGTAGAATCTGTTGATATATAGTGTTTCACATAATAAAATCATATAAATTGTGAATTAGTTACACCATGAACCTTAACCTTTGGCCTGTCCTGGGCATCATATGTGGTACATAGGACATGTGATTTCCAAATCCGTGCAGCATATGGGGTGCACATGAGCAGTGATTTTAAAAGAGTAGTAAAACTAAGGACACTTAAGAAAAGAGATTACTATTGAGCAGGAGAGAGAGAGAGAGAGAATGAATCTAGACAAAAGATGCTTGACTGACAATATAAGGTCTCAAATGAAAGACATCTATTTTTCCACTTTATTGAAATGATTATAATCTTTGCATCACATGTGATGCACAGAGCATAGTGTGCCTATATTTCTGAGATGAGGTATTATGTACATTATTTACATTATTCGGACTATTGTCCTCATTTTGTCGCCATATTTATTACCACTGTGCCATGTGTCCTCAAGGATAAAGGTGTTGGTTAGATCCAGTGACAGGACCCAAACAGTGTGAGTTCAATACCCGATTAAGGCAGTGGAGAACTTTCAGAGGGAAATTAACAGGAGATAACTGATAACTGACATCCATCAAACATGGCATGTGGAACTAGAACAGTCTACCCCAGTGAGCGAAATAAAGGGTTCCATTTGACATTCCAACCACCTGAAGAAGGCCGGAGCATACAACGGCCGAAACGTAATAAATATGGCGACAAAGATGAGGACAATAGTCCGAATAATGTAAATAGTGTACAGAGCATAGTGTAAATAATTTATGATTTGTATGATTTTATTATGTGAAACACTACATATCATCTCATTCTATTTGCCAAATAAGCTGAGCTGCCTTGCAATATTTATAAATCTGAAAACAGGCAATTGTCCTGTGGTCATATATGATGCACAAAATATTAGATTAGGCCTTTCCTAAGACGTCCCGCTCAATAGCAGACTCTTTTCTTAAGCGTCCTTAGTTTTACCACTTTTTTAAAATCATGACTCATGTGAACACCATATGATGCACGAACATAGAAATCACACGTCCTGTGAATTACATGTGATGCCCCGGACAGGCAAAGAGTTAACATGAATTTCTAGCAGTCAATTAGATCCAAGAGATAAATAATTGGTGGTCTGAAGGTTTATTATTGAACTGTTGACTAACTTGGACTATTGTGTCAAAAGGACTGTCTTTCCTTTGAAACCACTATTATTTTAACTTCTTGACAGCATAATTCAACTTATCAACTCGATAACAGCCACCATGGAAAATAACTTATCTAGCCTTAACCTAAAAATTCATCAAGGGTCTTCACAATCATAAAATCCTTCCTAACAAGTAGATCCCTGAAGGTAGTTATTAATATCCAGTCCTCTGAGTCCTTGGCAGTCCCTCAGGGGTCACTTCTCAGACCAACCCCCTTTCTCATTTACATAAATGATCTGCTTAAGAATATACTCAGATCATTTGTAAACATCTGTGCCAATGATACAATGATATATCTTCTGATTTAACACTAGGGAAAAAAAAATGGCTGGTTACATTCAATGCATTGAAAACAAAACTAGTTACATTGCATCACTGTTGATCAGACTCCAAACTACTGTCAAACATGATGAATGGATAAACCCCTTGGGGAGGGTACCCATGCCATGAGGGAATATTGGGACTCAAACTCATACCTGACCCTCAAGTGAAAATTTTATATACAATCTATTGCTAGAGATGTGAGTAAAATGATCAGCTCCCTGTACCACTCCAGTAAGTATCTGACTCCTCATGCTATCCTCTACTGTTATAAAAGACTGTTCAGGCCGAAAATGGAGTACTTCTGCTATATGTAGGTGGGAGCTGTCCAGTCCTCACTTTTCCAGTCTTGTGTTCAAAAGCATCTCTGAGTCTTCGTTAGAGAAGAATTATTTTCCACCCTTCAACCTCTCTCTCTCCCAGGTGGGATGTGCTGAGCCTCTCACTGCTCTATCTCTACTTCCATGGAAAGTGCTCAGACAAACTACAATCCTTACATAGTAGCAAACCACCCATATACTCTCCGAATTCCATCGGGGAGACGTAAGTTCCAATCAAACAGCTTCTTCCCACAACCCACTGCCCTGTGGAACAGACTCCCAAGAGGATGTTTCCCCAATCAATACAATCTTAACCTATTCAAGTACAGAGTTAACTGTTCTTTTAGTATAAAGTACTAATTGCTATATTGTATATTGCTATTTGTGCTATGTAAGCCAATACGACTTTCTACACAGTCGGATTATTGACTTTCCTAGTTAGGAGGGTGGCTAGACATCCAGAAGGATTAAAAACAAGGCCTGCCAAAATGCAGATGAAATTTCTTGGTCATCTAGTACAATTGGGTAAACTGGGTTCTATAGCTACAGAGGCAGCCAGTGTGGGTGATGATACAACATCACAGAGGACTTCCTAGACTTGAAGTCAACAGTCAGGGTGGAGAAAGTGCTGAAGCTGAGATGCCAGGTCAGGACCAATAATATTGCTGATTCTTCTTTAGATTTTATCAAAGTTCACTAGATAAAAGCAGGAACACTGGACCATATATGGCAGCAATATTCTAAGCATAGACAAATGTTAGACTTATAGATATGTAAGATAGATTCTGGTGATAAAATTTGTCTATCATGACACAGTGGGCCAATTTTCTTAGCAGCTGGCCTGGCAATTGATTCAATATAGTCTCTCCATTTCATGTTGGCTGAGAACATTAGCCCAAGAAGATTGTCCTGCTTTACTTTTTAAATAAAGCGCACAAAGAAAAAATTTGTGCAAGCCTATCTTGTAAAATATTGTATTTGTTTTATTGTTTTAATATGTTCTGGTATGTTTTAATATGTTTTGTAATAAATACTTGTTCTTTTAAATTTCACATTGTAGTTGAGGGTCTTATTTGTTTATGCCTTTTTTAATGTACGGGATAAGAGAGATAACATGCTCTCTTTTTCCATACCATCCCAACAAAAATAAATTCTTAAAAACAAGCTTTCTACTTTGTTTACTCTTGTTGTATTACTGAAAACATCTGAAATATTCTTACTTTATGATCAGCTATTCTGACTTGCTTTTTGTCTACAGAAATGTTTTCTGCCATAGCTACAGTGAATTTGTAAAGTTTTATAATATATTGATAACTTGCTTTAAATATTACAAGCTTACATTTAACCTTTTGAAGAGCGTAACTGACAGGAAAACAAGAAGCAGAAAGAGATTTCCACAAGCGAGAAGTGCTTTAAACATTACAAGTTTACATTTAACCTTTTGAAGAGCATAATTGACAGGAAAGCAAGAAGCAGAAAGAGACTTCCACAAGTGCTTTAAACATTACAAGTTTACATACACAAAACGAGTTCTTTTTTTTCTTAATATGCTTGTTTATATGAGGGTATATTTAATTTTTTTTTTGTTGTTTTTAACCATTTCACTCAAAAAAGGTAATAAAGTCACTAAGTTACAAGAGGGAAACTCAGGGTGAAACAAACAGAATGGACAATAAAAGAACAAGTTTCAAGGAGATAGAAGATGACGATTGATATTTGCATTTAACTTTTTGAAAATTGTAACTGGCAGGAAATGAAGAAGCAGGAAGAGATTTCTACAAATGAGAAGTGTGAAAGAAGAAAACATTAGCATAGCAATTTCAGTGGTAAAATGACAAGACCTAACTGCCAATGTAGTACTGCGCTTAAATCTATACATTATGATCCTATGCATTTTTGATTGTTTTTGATTACTACGTATTTCAATAAGTATTTTAAGAACAGACAAACTAAAACTTGATTAAGAGGCGATCACATCTATAACCTGAATTTAATTAGTAGAGTTTTGACTTGTTTCTTCTTAACCCTAGAACATTAACCATCAATTAAAGTTACACCACTACTAACCATGGGTATATCATACCTGATTTTGAAAATAACCAAAAAAAATATTAAATATAAATCTTTATTTGAAATATTTTACATGCAGGCACTTCAAACTTTGTCCTTTGAGTTAACATTAATAGGAACTGAAAAACATATTATTTAGGTAAGAAAATCAGGTACTGAAAATTGTAATTAAAAATAGGAAAATTTGCACTGGGTACTCTATACCCATGGTTAGTGTTCTAGGGTTAAATAATTTCTTCAATTTGGTCATTTCCAAAATATTTCACTTAAATATATTTAATTAAGTAATAAGTAACTTGAATTATCAATATGAGGATTGACATCGCTTTTGAATTTTAGAAGATCATTTTTGATAAAAAGCAAGAAGAGATTTCCACAAGTGAGAGAGAAGAAACTATCACCATAGAACTTATGGCTACAACTAACAATTTCAACAATTAGATTATGTATATTATGTATATTAGATTATGTATATTATGTATATTAGATTATGTATATTTTTCATTATGTATATGTATGTCTTTTATGCCATCAAGTACAGTAAATGATATCCATCCAAGAGTTGAGAAGGATGGCAAATTCACAGGTGTCACTGACTTTCCAGTTTGTTTAGACAACAATTCAGTTTTACAAACTAAGGTTGGATAAATCTTGTATTTTCTTAAAATGCTGAAAATCAGTGTTGATACTTCTGATTTAGTCACCGATTTTTCAGAAACAACTGGATAAAGGTGATCATATATCTCTCTAAATTTGTAGAAACTTCTTTCCTTTCCTCTTCTTTTTTGTTTCTTCCTCTTCTTTTTCTTCTGTTATTTCCTTTTCATCCTTGTAGTAGTTATCAGTGTTGTCCTTGTAAATGCCAAAACCTTTCTGTTTTCTACCTTTCAGTAGCCGACTGACATCTAGCTTATGAAAGTCAAATCACTTCTATTTTGTCGGTCAAATCAGACTTCTTAAATAGCCACATATCAGCTCCAATTTGACTCAGAAATTTGATTACATGGGATTGCAACTAACTTTCCTGATTTTGTTAAAAAACACAAAAAATGTAACTATTTAAACCATGCCTGTACAGAAAGTTAATTTTGGCAGGTTTTCAGACCATAAGCCTTTATTTTTTACAAATTTTAAAACTAAATTTTGTACATGTATCTTTTTTTTTATAAAGCATCAGCCTTCATTTTAATTGTTTATATTTACAACAATTTGAGCCTCACATATAAAAATTACATATTAACCATCTGGCTTTGTTATAGAAATATTTTATTGAAAGAATACATGTTACTCCCCTCAAAAGAAAGTGTAATAAACAAACTTAGTCTATTGTATATATATATATATTTTTTTTTTTTATTTATGCTCTAATTATTTTAATATAATTTTAAAATACATTTCCTTTTCTTTATATAAATTTTTATATTGTGCATACATTTCGAATGTCAATCCCATTACACAGATTTGATCAGCAGGTTAGCACAGCAGTGTTGTTTATCACAAATGACAACCTGTTGATATTTTTCTTCCTTTTTCATCCCATCCCCAGCCTGCCCTGGCCCATCCAGTAAAACCATTTGTATGTGGACAACAACAATATAATTATAAATAGAAATAAAACAAGGTAGACTGATGTCAGCTATGTTTATCTCAAATGCGTGAGGTGGGAGTGAGGATGGAAATACATGTCTAACTTAGGATTGTGTTTCAAGAGAGACACATTGAAACACCAGCTCTTGTACAATCAACAAAATTAAGCAACATCGAACCTGGTCAGTATCTAGATGGGTGACCACTTGGGAATACCAGGTGTTGTAAGCTTGGATGTGCAGGTGGTGCAATGGATAATGGCTTAGAATTGTTAATCAGAGAGCCAAATTTCAATTCCAGTTAAGTTTGTTATATTCACTTATGTGCAAATATCCTTGGGAAAAGTATGAATCCACCTCTTCTCTCCCCAACTATGGGTTAATTATTAAGATTCATATCACTAAAACATTATTATCTCTTAAAAAAAAAAAAATCTTGCAATCTAAAAATATTTTCTGTCTTTAAATAAACTGCAAAAGGTTGATAAGCTGTAGAAAAGAATGAATCAATCAGTAAAATACTGATTAGCATTGCAGGGATGACTTTTAGATTCATTTACATTCCCTGGTATATAAATGAGTAGAAACTGCAGTAACTACAAAGTGAGGGATAAGTTTATATATTGATTGTGATACAGAATTGATCCTTCACTTTATATTGGAATTATAATTTCTTGTTTGTTTACCAAATTCTGATTAGTTATGAATCCATTTCTTCTCTCCCCAACTATGGGTTAATTAGTAAGATTTGTATAACTAAAACCATTATTATCTGCTTCCAAATTCTTAGAATCTAAAAATATTTTCTGGCTTTAAATAACCTGCAAAGGGTTGATAAGCCGTAGGAAACAAATCAATCAATGAAATACTGATTAATTACACAAGAATGTTTTTTTTAGATTTATTTACCATCTCTGGAATATAAATGCATAGAAATTACTAGAGACACCACTGTGGAGTAAAAAGTACATCCTTGGTGACTATAAACTTGTCCAATACTATAAAGAGTTTCATGGTATGAGGTCGTGAGTAGTTGTATTGAAGTCAGTCTTCATACTTACTACATAGGCATTACAGCAATAGCCTAAGCACTATGAATAGAGAATACTTTAACAGATTTCATTATACCAAATACGAGTGTGTGTTACAGCAATAACCTTATAAAAGGAAGTCTTAATAGGCCACAAAACAGTTTATATAATGTTTGTAATACAGAATTAATCCCTCATTTTATATCCATATTATAATTTCTTGTTTGTTTATCATTCTGATTAGGTATTAATCCACCTCTTCTTCCCCCTAGCTATGGGTTAATCAGTAAGAATTGTATCACTGAATCATTATTATCTCAAAAAAAAAATTATTACACTCTAAAAATATTCTCTGCTTTTAAATAGCTTGTAAATGGTTGATAAACCGTAAAAAATGAATGAATCAATCAAGAGACAGAAGGAAAATTTAAGACACCATTTGAATTGATATTGAATAAATATAGATGCTAGGGAAGCTATATATTCTTTTATTTATTTGTCCCCCAACACATTGCACATTTCTGTCGGCTTTTATAAAAAGACAGATAAATAACAAGTTCATATTAGTAATCATTATTGATCAACTCTTTTCAATCATTATTGATCAACTCTTTTCTTTAGTAAGACTTATTGATCTCTAGGCCGGTTGACATTAATTTCACAGTTTAAAATAACAAGGATGTCAAATAGAACGCCTAAATATAACATTGATAGTAATTAGAAATCTACATTTTATACAAAGGTAGATCAATAAGTTTCTAACCCAGTGTTACCAACTGATTTGGGCCCACACCCCACTTTGATATTTCTAAAATTCTGGTGCCTGCCTGTAATATTTAATTCCTACATATTCAAAATTTTACTGTAATTCACATGAAGGAAGCTTAAAAGGCTATTAATTTGGTCTCTAAACAAGCCTCCCAAAAACTGGCATCCATGAAACAAAAAGACAGTTAAATATAAATAGTTTCAAAACATATAATAGAGAACTGAAAGCAAAAATATAAAATATTTGAATAAAAGCTTTATTCTGTAATATACTTTGATTATTTTAATCATGAAATAATAATGCAAAATGAAATTTGAGCTCACGTTGGTAAAGTAAGCAAAAGGATGCACATCCTACGCATATCCTATCAAAATATTATCATGCCCCATGGGTGGGGTGTGCACCCCACATTGGGAATCATTGTTCTAACCTGACTCAGTTATTATTATCTGAGTGATTTTGATCTGAAGTTTTCATTGTATAGGGTGGCCACTGAAAATTGAAGGGTTTGAAAAAGTCATAACTTGTTCATTTTCAATTTTTTTTTTACTTTCATTTTTTTACAGGTTATAAAGAATTCCTTGGAGATTAAAACGGTTACCTATGATGTCCAGCAACAAGTAAAACTCTTTGAGATTTTCTATTCCAATGAAAGATCAATTATTCAAACTCAGAGAAAATACTGGTAACATTTTTAATGTCAGAGTATCTCCTAGCGATAACATGATTCAGAATCTAATCGCTCAGTTTGAAAGAGCTGGATCAGTCAGTGATCTTCCAGGAAGAGGTCCTAAATACCCTGTATGCACTGGCACAGCAGTGGAAACTGTACGGCATAGTGTCCTTGAGGATCCATCAACTTCAAACTATCGTTGCTCTGCTCAACTTGGCATCACCAAATCATCACTTTAGAAGATTCTGAAACTGCATTTAAAAATGTTTCCATACAAGATCCAAATGGGTCAAACATTACTACCCCAAGATGTGTTTGTAAAAGTTATTTTTGTTTTATATCATTCAATCTTTCAGTGACTACCCAGTATAATTTTTGATTGATGTTATTGAGGACACATTTCGCAAACGGGAAACAGTGAGTCCTAGATTTTTCCCAAATTGAGAATTGCAAGAGATAGTTTCTTTTTATATATGGGGAAGATATGCTTCCAAAGACAAAGAGTACCATAGGCTTGTAAACTGTCTCATGTGGCAGTTGGGCTTGTAAGCTATCCCATGTGGCAGTTGAGCTTGTAAGCTGCCCCATGTGCCAGTTGGGCTTGTAAGCTGCACTATGTGGAAGCTAGAAGTCTGCATGAGGCAAAGTCACTAAGCAGCCATCATGTGACTCACGTGACTTAAACTCAACCAGAGGGAGATAATTGCCTTTTGTATCCCACAATGTGATTAATAGCCATCAATTAAATGCATTGACAAAGAAAAGAGATTGGATTGAAAATTGGTTCTGCAAAAACTGATTATCTTTTTATCATTACACTATGCATTATTGATGTATCTCACTATTAAGAAGTGTGCAATTAAGGGGTGTGCAATTAAGGGGTGCGCAAAAGTTCCCAGCACACACCTTTTTGAAAACTACAAACTGGGTACAATATTCAAAGAGAATTTTTAATAATAAGAATATGTGGGAAATTTTAGTTGTGTGTGTGTGTGTGTGTGTGTGTGCAATGGCAGACTGGCCAGGGTGTTAGCTTACTGAATAGCAAGTGGACTCCTGATTGAGTGAGCCCCTTATATCAAATAAAAATGCAAATAAGGAACAAACACAGACAACTGCTTTACTAATAAAAACAAATAAGAACTTTATAAAGCCATTTGCACATTATCAGTTACTCAAGTCCAATATGAAAGGACATTTTCAAAGCTAAAGATCATAAAGACAAGAATGGATAGCGACTCAGATTGAGGAATCAGAGAGCCGAGTTCAAATTCCAGTCAAATCCATTACATTCACTTATGTGCTAATACCCTTTGGAAAGGTATGAATCCTTTTCTTCTCCACGCCAGCTATGGGTAAATAGCAGGACAGACTGCGTTCTATAGTCTTGGATGGATGGCAACTGGTCTACTGCAGAAAGAAATAGCAACCTCCTGCAAGAAAAAAATCTGCCTCATCAGTCATGTATCAAAAGATACACGATTGCCTAAGTGTGTATCACGCGTGGCACATAATTGACTGACATATTGTTATCTATTGAGAAGGCATTGTTAGATGAATTGGATGCAGAAGCAATTATTGGCAGATTTAAACAATCATCAATTGAACACAATCGATTGCTCTTAATATAGTGGACTACATGCAATGTTCTATTGCGCTTTTGAACTATCTGTTAATGCATAAATTGTGCAGTAAACTATTTAAAAATATCAAAATTGTCTGGTTCACACTTTTAAACAGGAGTAGATGTTTATCACATATTTTACATTTAGGATTGGGTTTTCTTTTTTCTACTAAATTCTTTCCATTCTCTTCCTCTCTCAGTAACTCCGTGTGTCTTAGTAGCATTATTGCCTTGTTTAGGGAGAATTGATTAAAAATATATATATATTTATATATGAATAAAGATTAAAGGAAAACTTATCTTAGCTGATACATTTTCTCCTCTGATCGACTTCATCAAGGCTGAATTATCTTGCAACAAATATTTATAAACACAAATAAAAATGTTTTTAGTTTTTCAAAATTTTTATATTTAAGAGACACTCATCAGATCAATTGAAAAATCTAAAATCCTTACATTTGCCTTGATAAAGTCTATCAGAAGATGAAACATGTTCGCTAGGATAATTTTTCCTTTTGTCTTTATTCACATAGTCCTTTTACAGATATATTTTACTTATATAATATTATACACATACACACACACAGACATATGTGTGTGTGTGTGTGTGTGTGTGTGTGTGTGTTTGGGTAACAACCTTCTTTTAAACATCTTTCATTAAATATAGCAGACAAAGAGGATTTAATTAATTTCTTCTTTAGTTTTTCCAGCATCCTTACATTTTCTTTTTTGTAAGAGTAAGGGAGTACGGAAATAAATATATATATATATATATATATATATAGATAGATAGATATAGATATAGATATGGAATCTGTTTTCCCCTCTTATTTTTGAAACTCTTTTCTCTTTTTCTCTACCTCCAACCCCTTTTTCTTTTCTTTTTTTTTTATCTGATTTTTGTTTTTTTCTTGTGTCTGGATATATTTAAAATCCATTTATTGTTGTAAAATTTTGGGGGTCTGAAGAGATGGGCATCTGGTCCCATGAAATAAATTATTATCTATGGATTTCTAAGAACTCTGCATTCATTATTATATTTGCTCTTTTCTTACATTGAGCTCTCTTTGGATTTATATCCCTACTAATTATCAAATAATATTATATATATATATATATATATATATATATATATATATATATATATATATATATATATATATATATAAAAAGACATTTTTATGTTTATACATTCTTTTTATAGATAAAATATTTAAGTAAATGCTCTGTTTATAATAAACAGTATTAATAACATTTACAGGCCTGAATGTCTGAGAAATTTTCACAGAAAATATTTGTCCTCCGGTAAATGTTATTAATACTGTTTATTATAAACAGAGCATTTACTTAAATATTTGATCGATAAAAAGAATGTATAAACATGAAAATGTCTTAAATAATTGTCAGACTTTGTCCATTTCATAATATATAAAATGTATGTATATATGTATATATATATATTAGGTTGGTGCAAAAATAATATCCGTTTTTGATGTTAAAAAATCAAAAAACCGACATTATTTTTGCACCAACCTAATATTAGATTGGTGCAAAAATAATGACGTAATAATGTCGTTTTTTGACGTAATTATTAACTTCAAAAAATGACATTATTACGTCATTATTTTTGCATCAACCTAATATAAGAGTTGCTGAAAGCTAATAAGATGACCATCTAAAAATAAATATGGTTTCAAGAATTGACCATATTTCAAGAAACGAATTGGGTTGATATATTTTTCAGTACCCCCAATAAATAATTTAAGTTTCATTTTAAATGTGGAATTTTGAATGTTTATATTTAGCAACAGAAAATGTGTGATTGACTGACGTAATGGCTTTGATGTCTGGTCAATAGATAGTTCATCAATGATAAACCTTTTTATTGTTAGTTAAGGAATTAATCTTCCTGAATATAAAATTACACAATGTGTCAGCAACTTTTCTATGATATAAAAGGAAAGGCAACAAAAGTTGTCTGCCTCTTCCCTTTACTCTTAAATATTTTACTTCTTATTTGTGCAATTGCATCAGTGTCTATTTTTATTCACATGTCCATGTTGGAAAAATTTACTGAGAATTACAAGGATAAAAGATGGCAGATTGTACTAATAAATGAGTAACTATTATCTTTTGGGACATGTTAATTTTTAATCTTAATTTTAATTACTAATGTAATTTTACATATGTGGGCATTACAATAAAAAGCAGGAGAAATTAAAATGAAAAGAATACTAGTGAAAAATGAATAATAATTGCAAAGGTTTCATCTAAGAAATTCAGACAACTTAAGACTATTACTACTTGGTGGAAAAGCAAGAGAAATAAGATGAAAGAAATACTAGTGAAAAATGAATAATAATTGCCAAGGTTTCATCTAAGAAATTCAGACAACTTAAGACTATTACTACTTGGTGGAAAAGCAAGAGAAATAAGATGAAAGAAATACTAGTCAAAAATGAATAATAATTGCCAAGGTTTCATCTAAGAAATTCAGACAACTTAAGACTATTACTACTTGGTGGAAAAGCAAGAGAAATAAGATGAAAGAAATACTAGTCAAAAATGAATAATAATTGCCAAGGCTTCATCTAAGAAATTCAGACAACTTAAGACTATTACTACTTGGTGGAAAAGCAAGAGAAATAAGATGAAAGAAATACTAGTCAAAAATGAATAATAATTGACATCACAATTAAAAGACTCAAATGAATCTACTTGAGAATAGCTTGGATTGCACATGTAACAAATAGAGAATTTCTAAAAGCAATACAAATTTTAATGAACCTACTGCTAACAATTAGAGATGGCTGGAATATTTGAAACACAAAATGAAGGCATGCAAAGAGGAAGCAGAGGAAAACATTCATAAACCTATGTGGCAATTTCAAGTAATGTTTTTTTACAATGAAGTTCACCATGTGCAAGGCTCATGTGCCACACGAGGTAGAGGGTTACAGAGTAAGCGGCACAGTTTATAGCGATATGAGAAGAAAATAACGTTTAACCCTAGACTTTAACAGGATAAGATTGTAGCAATCGAAGAAGCATTCACTTGGTAGTCAGTTCTACAAAGCAACTGTGCAAGGCTCAAGAGCCACTCGAGGCAGAGCTTTACAGAGTAAGAGGTACAGTTTATGGGTACATGTGGAGAAGATAACTATTAACCCTAGACTTGAACAGGTTAAGATTGTAGTGATCACAGAAGCTTTGTCTTGGGAATCGGTTTTCACAAAGCAGTAGTTCATGGAATTTACATCTCACCAGTGGAATGCAAAGGGATATAAAAGTAAAAGCTAGTACTGTAGAAAATCAACAAGAGTTAAGATACCTCTCAACAGACATAATCACCCATAACATAAAGGAAACTACACCGTGATATCTATGTGACAATAAAATCTATTTATAGAATTAAATGAAATATGATAAAAAAATATAAAAATAAAAAAATATCTTTAGACTTTGGACTTGAATTGGTAAGATTACAGAAATATTCTAACGTTTATATAGAAAAAATTAGGTTTTCAAAAAATACTGTCATCTTATCATAGGTTATTTATAAAATAATTCAGAGGAAATTAAAATAAATCATACTATTGTTGCTTTTTATCCGAACATTCTGATTCAGTATAGCTGTCATTAATACTCTTTATTACAAGTTTTATTCCATCTTATTATTGATGCTTTTTATCCCAACACTCTGGCTCTATATACTCTTCATTATTACTATTATTTTATTACTAGTTTTATTCCATCTTATTAATGTAACTTTTTATCGCAACACTCTGGCTCTATACACTCTTCATTATTACTATTATTTTATTACTAGTTTTATTCCATCTTATTAATGTAACTTTTTATTGCAACACTCTGGCTCTATACACTCTTCATTATTACTATTATTTTATTACTAGTTTTATTCCATCTTATTAATGTAACTTTTTATTGCAACACTCTGGCTCTATACACTCTTCATTATTACTATTATTTTATTACTTTATTTGAGGAACAGTCACTGATTTAAAGTTTAATTAATCTGATTTGATACAAATATTACTTTAAGTTTAAAATATCTCAGAAATGCATTTTTTAACACAGCATAGTAAAGTCACGTGAAAGAAAAAAAAAGCCAGATTAAAAAATCCAGTAATTACTGTATATTTCTGTGTATAAGTCGACCTTTACATCTATGACGACTACCCTGGCTGCTCTGTATTCAAGTTCATTCCCTTCGACTGATTGTCTCGCCCCATGCTGTGATTAATTGATTGCAAGACTGACTTGGTCCGAATGGTCAACTGAATTGATGATTTGGTTTGGACCGGTCAGAGTAAAGTCTGCACAAAAGAAGAAAAAAAATAAATTGGGTAAAAGAAAAAAATAGTATTTATATACACTTCCTTGATACAAAATTAATGGTACAGTTATTGATGACTAAAGCATGCCTATACTCCCCATGCAATAATTATCAACCCTTCCCAATTATTGTGACACACTGGTGTTATGATTTTGGAATGAGACTTCTGGAACAAGGCTTTAAGTCGGAGGCTTTTTCTTCAGATCTTGAGATCAGGTGAAGTGGTGGTTCTCTGCTCTCTCTGTAGTCTGTCCACAGTGTCTCCGCCGTCTCTGTCTCTGCATCTACATGGCATTCTGTTTTTATGGAACCATGCGCAAAGGCTGAGGTGGGGCATGATGTGGTCTGGATATGCCAGTGCTCCCCAAACTATTAATCAGGGCTTTCCATTTGTAATTAATAAATAGTTTTTTGTTAATTATGACGTCTACCCTGGCCACTCCATATTCAAATTCGATCCCCTCAGCTGATTGTAGAGTTGATTGCTTTGGCTCGTCATGTCTCACTCCAAGTTGTGTCAATTGATCGCAAGATTAGATTGGTCTGAATGGCTGACTGGAATCGATGATTTGGTTTGGTCCAATCATAGTAAAGTCACATGAAAGAATAAAATAAATTGGATAAAAGAAAAAAAATATTTATATACACTTCGTTGATACAAAGTTGATGGTGCAGTTATTGATGACTTAAGCAATAATTATCAACCCTTCCCAATTATTGTGACACACTGTTGTTATGATTTTGAAATGAGACTTCTGGAACAAGGCTTTAAGTCGGAGGTTTTTTCTTCAGGGCGGCAAATCACATGAGATCAGGCAAAGTGGTGGTTCTCTGCTCTCCAAACTATTAATCAGGGCTCTCCCTGCAAATGTCCAAATATGCAGGAGCCCCTCTTCCCTCCTTGGAATTCTACCTGGGCCTTCTCCTTCCTGCTTTGTGTGAGTACCTCTCACAATCACTGCCCAAGGAGTGTGGAAATTTCTCCAACTTCCTTGAAATTCCACTTGAGCCTTATCCTCCTTGGTCACCTGACCAAACCCGTCTCCCAAGGGCTAGGCATAGTCTAGCCCAATGGCCAAATTTTAATTATGTTCAAAATTCTTTCTCACCCTGATTTTGTGTGTGGTCGTTTTCACATCTGGAATTTATCATTTTTGTCTCCTCATCAACCCTTTGGTCAACAAGTGGCAAAAAGGGGACAATCCCTTGATTTGGGAAATTTTATCAGATTTCAGCAAACAAAATATTTACTTGTCATTCTCCACATATGTTCTTTTGGGAACCAGTCTGCTTTTAAAAGTTAATCCTTATCAATCGACCAAACTTGTGGCCAGGGGTCCATCTTTCTCTCCATCCAAGGATCTCCAGAATAGATCATCACTTAATCTCAGTTCTTAATCGAAACCAGATGGTCTCTTTGTTTTACCTCTCTGGCAGACAAGAAATTTAATTATCTTCTTTCTAATTTTTTTTTCCAATAAAAAAACAAATATCCTCTCCTTTCCTTTTTTCTCATCTGGTCATTGGTATATCTTCAATTTATCAGAATTTAGAGTTTTTCAATTTACTAGCTGTTATATTCCTTGCTAATAAGAATATATACTTGAAAAAAACAAGGTGGATAAAATAAGTAAAGGTTTATTGTAAAAAACCAGTACAATAAGAAATAAGGTAACAGTTATGCACAAGGTTGTCGCAAGTCAATCCAGTAGTGAGTGCTACTATTGGAAGGTCAGTAGTTATTGCATAACTTTGAGTCGTATTCAACAGATTCCAGCTAGATAATATTTACCAACCTCCCCATGGGGTAGGATATGGCACAAGGCCGAATTTAATGTGGGGCAATCCGAGCTTGTAGGCTCGGCCAAAAATCCCCCATAACCCTGCATAAACGGGTTCAGGTCTGTCTACCTCCCTGGACGAGACTCTGCCCTTCGGCATAGCCTCATCCAGATTCCTCTCTATCTGAAGGCAGAGAGTTCAACAACTGCTAAGAGCTGAGTAACAGATCCCAGCTAGAATATTTAGCTACCCCACCCACGAGGGTTGCATGTGGCACAAGGCTGGTTTAACGTGGGGTCTCCGAGCCTGTAGGCTTGGCCAAAAATATTCCCTTTCGAACCCGTATAAACGTGTTCAGGGTCAGTCAACATCCCTGAACGAGACTGTTCCCTCATCCAGGTTCCTCTCTGCCTTCTGGCAGAGAGTTCAACTGTTTAGCTGGAACAGATCCCAGCTAGACTCTGTAGTCTGTTAACTTACAGATACTTATAGGTAGTTACTACCTATAGTGTAGTCACTCATGGGGGTGACAGGTTATTCCATTACATCACTAGTGCCTTTCCAATAGTGTCATGTAATAACAATATCACCTAACTGGTACAAATTATCACAGAAATTGATTTTTGGTAATGCTAGGGCAGGGAATGATACATTGATGAAATGAGTGTAAAAAGTCATAAAATAAATCGTTTTTTTAAGAATCAAATCACTTCAAGCATGGTGATAATGCCCCTAAGATATCATGGGTTACTGGGAGTGAAATAGAATGAAAAGACTTTAGAAGGAACCAGAAACTTAAACCCCTACCCTTGTTCAAAATCCAGGGAGGAGTCTGAACTGGGTGATAGGTGAACCTATCAATTCCTATTAAATAATAAGGTAGAGATGAGAAAGAGAAAGATGAAAGAGAAGATGCAGTAGAAATTATTTGTTCATTCTTTATTCTTTTTTTTGCATATGAAACTAATCCATGCTTGTATAACATTTAGATTACAAAACATGGAGAGACAATGAAACCACTAGAGGGTTATTGAAAGCCAGATTTTTGAATTGTGGTTGTTCTGGGGAGAGCTTGGTGTTATATGTGGATCAGTTTTTGGTACAGATTAGTTGGTGAAAGCTTCTTTTTTTTTAATCAGTTATTAGAGACGCTGGTTATTTTGTATTCAGTTTTTGATACAAGTTGGTTATTAGAATGTACATTGTTATTTTTAGTCGGGATCTTTATGAAGTCTGAAGATGATCTTTTTTTTTCAGTTTTCCAAACATATTAAAGGTTTTATGTAGCTTTTTTTGAGTTTTTATAGTTTTATATTTTGATATAAAGTTTAATTTCTTTCAAGAATATTATTTGGTTTAGTGTTTTGAAAGAGTTTTTTTTTTGTACTGTTTGCTTGATATTTTCTTTGTGTTTGACTGAGATGGTGACAACTTGAGTGTATGTTTGACTTTGAGAGGTACTTGACATCTGTTGCATGATGGGATAGTTTCATTTTTTAGTAGATGTGAGTCTGTCAGATGTGTGTGTCTTATTTGGAGTTTGGATAAAACTATTTCCTCCAACCATATTTTACTGAAAAACCTGGGAGTGATTTACCTATACTTGGTTGAATGTCGTATAGTTTCTTAGGTTTGAGTCCCCATATTTTTTGCATTTTTCTTTTGATACGTTCCTTCATTTTGTTTCTGAAGTCTATATGGGGTATTTTTTATGTTGGGTGTTGTCATGTTGAGGGCATCTTTTGCAAGTTTGTCTGCTATTTCCTTTCCCGGTATACCAACATGACTGAGAATCCAGGCTAAGATGACTGTTTTTTTTGTGATTTAACTATTTCAGTATAGGTTTCTAATATGACTAAGATATATTGATGTTTTGACTCTTCTTTCAGAGCTACAAGACTTGACAGAGTCAATGAATCTGATTGAATTTCTAGTTGTTTGAGCCTTCTTCAAGTGGTTGGAATGTCAAACTGAAGTCTTTATTTCTCTCACTGCGGTAGACTGTTCTAGTTCCATGTGCCATGAGGACACATGGCACAGTGGATAAAGGTGTTGGTTAGATCCAGTGACAGGACCCAAACAGTGTGAGTTCAATACCTGGTTAAGGCAGTGGAGAACTTTCAGAGGGAAATTAACAGGAGATAACTGATAACTGACATCCATTAAACATGACACGTAGAACTAGAACAGTCTACCCCAGTGAGTGAAATAAAGGGTTCAGTTCGACATTCCAACCACCTGAAGAAGCCTGGAGTGTACAACGTCCGAAACGTTGTAATAAATATGGTAACAAAGATGAGGACAATAGTTTGAATAATGTAAATAATGTACAGATGTATTTGCCATCTTAATAGCCTGTTAATACAGAAAGCTTGATTTGGCCATCTAATCTATTTGTCAGATTGTCTATCTGTGGCTGCTGCTACCATTTCATTTGAGATTTTAGAGCCATCAATATATACAGCTCAATATTTGTGTTTTAGTTTGGCAAACTTGCTTCTATGATGAGGGTGCAACAAATTCTAAGTTTTTACTGAACAACAAGTGAATTGTTTAAAGTAGTCAATTGCCCGTGCCAATCCATTCTCTATTGTAATACTGGTGCACTGTCTGCTACATGTCAGATGATGTTACAATCAGAGATTTTTTCTTTTTTTGAATAGGAGTCTTTTTTTTTCCATATGCTGGCTGTTGGCTCCTATCAGACACTTACAGCCATATCACATAGAAACATCTGTTCTCATCCAGTCATTGAAGTTAAGCAATTACGAGTTTGGTCTATACCTATATGGATGTCCACATGGGAATATCAGGTTCTGTAAGCTTGGATGTGTTTTGGTTTAGGGTTAGGGATGTGTGGGAGGTGCAATGGTTAATAGCTCAGAATTAGAAATCAAAGAGCCAAGTTTGAATTCCAGTCAAGTTCATTACATTCACTTGCATGCAAATACCGTTTAGAAAGTTATCAATCCATCTCTTTTCCATAGTCATGTTGGTATACTGAGCAAAAATGAGTAAATTTTTTTTTGTGATTTAACTATTTCAGTATAGGTTTCTAATATGACTAAGATATACCAATGTTTTGACTCTTCTTCTTTCAGAGCTACAAGATTTGACAGAGAGTCAATTAATCTGATTGGATGAGCTCAAGCGCCATCTTAATGGTCAGTAGCTCAGCTGTTAATACAAAAGCTTGATTTGGTCATCTATTCTATTTGTGAGAATATCTGTCTGTGACTGCTACTATCATTTCATTTTAGGGTCATGAGTATATATATATATATATATATATACAGCTCAATATTTCTCTTTTAGTTTTGGTAAATTTGTTTTTATTCATGATGAGGGTTTATAACGTGGTCAACCTGGGATGAATCCTGGTCACTTCTCGCTGGTTGGTCTTGGGTCAATTCCCATGCTAATCAATGAACATGGCCCACCTCAGTCTGCACACTATCTTGCCCACATTATGCTTTTTGATTACAAAGTCAGTATGAACTGAGTTGTTGTCAGCAATCATAGTGTTGGTTCAAACCATGGTGAAGCTGTGTCATAAAGGAAAAATAAAAATGTTCTTTAATGACGAAATAAAAGAAAACAGGAATCCTTTGGATCAACTTTCTATGTCGTTTATATAGTTTTTCATACAGGTAAAAATTAACCCTTCCGATTTTGATTTCTATAGTGACACTTTGTTTATCAAAGCTAATTCTGGAACAAGGCTGAACTCGGGAGCTCTCTTTGGCAGTAAGTCATGTGGATTTTGGCAGCATAGTTGTTTCTCATCATCCATTCTCTCCAGAATTGTTGCAACTCTACTTGTCTGGTTGCTTCAGTGCTCTGCTTATATTGATCTCTGCCTAAGACTGGCATGGTGGCTGACATGTTCGGGGACTTGGGGGTCTTCCTGGTCTTCAACAAGATTTCTTTGTTGCCTGGCTTTGGAAAATTATCAAATTTGGGAGAACTCTTTTTCTATAGGCAATGGTTGCCCATATAACTCATACCTTCATTCATGCCCCACACAATTACTTCAAATGGGCATAGGCAATTCCTTCACCTCTCTTTGTATCTCAGCTAAGCCTTTCACGTTGGTTGTCATTTTGACAAATAGGATTTTTAAACCACAAAGTGGAAATGGCTGGGCTTAATTTCTGGTCATTAATTGTAATTATCACTTTAATTTTAATCAATAAATTTTTCCCAGTTTAGGGTCCTGTCTGTATAATCAGAAATTTACCAGCTGTTTCCTTCAACATTTTCGGCCTTTCAGTATCTGTCTATATTTCTGAAATGAGGTATTATGTACACTATTTACATTATCAGACTATTGTCCTCATCTTTGTCACCATATTTATTACAATGTTTCAGCCCTTCAGTATCTGTCTAGACTTCTGAGATGAGGTATTATGTACACTATTTACATTATTCGGACTATTGTCCTCATCTTTGTCACCATATTTATTACAACGTTTCGGCCCTTCAGTATCTGTCTAGATTTCTGAGATGAGGTATTATGTACACTATTTACATTATGTGGATTTTGGCAGCTGTGACTGCTGCTACCATATCTTGTTAACTCAATCATACTTATGACCTTTATAAGTTCATTTCTTATCTTTATTTCTTCAAGCAAGATATAAAATCCTATTTCTCGAATTATTTACAATCTTCTGCTTTTTTGACAGGCAAAGTAAATCGGTTCCTTTAACTTTTGCCTTTGTCTCTGAAAATTCCCAAATATTATTTTTTTAATTGACTTCCTTTCCAGAGAAGCTTTTGTAACCTGCACTTTTAGCAGCCACCATAAATTAATTTCTCTATTTTTGCTTTGTTTAGCAAATTTCTGTTGGCCAACTCTGAGTGTTCTTCTACCATTTCTTCACCATCCATTTCACTTTTAAATTCTCCAGATAACCTTTTCGGTAATATCTTTCTCAGGACAATAAATCTTCAAGTTGTCTGCTTACGTCTTTCAGTTTATGTCTTAGTGTCACATGTTCAGTAAATTACCGAACAACTCACACAATTGTTTAAAGTCTGCCCTGTAATGCACCTTTTCCCCACCCCAGCACCATGTCCTGGGCTGGTGCACTGTGCACCACATGTCAAATGATGCTAAATCACAGGTAATTTGAATAGGCATTTTCCATTTCATAGCTGCATGCTAGCCATTGGCTTCTATGAGAAGCTTGTCCACCTTTTGCCAACACTTTCCAGGCTGGTTTGAATTCAGAGTTTTCCTTCTCCTAGACTGGTTGGCCACCAAAGCTATAAAACCCAGTCTATCCAATTTATCAATAGTTGGTTGGAGGGGGGGGAAGAGATGGATTCATACTGTTTCCCAAGTGAATAATAAGTGAATAGAACAAACTTGACTGGAATTCAAACTTAGTTCTCTAATTTCTCATTTCAAGCCATTATCCATTAAACCGCCAACACATTTAAGCTTACAGGACCTGGTATTTGCAAGCAGAGTACACATACATTTGACTTGTTAAGCAGTGTTAGTATAAATTATGGTGATCTGAACTCAAGGAGAGTTGGCATGTCATTTCAAAGCTCAAAAATAATTATCTATCACAGTGTTTATGTAAAAATATCTTCAAAACTAACATGCAGACAACCGCGAAACATAAAAATGGCTTACTAGACACATAGCAGATAGTTTAAATATTTATGCATGTTTCAATCTGATGAGGCTATTTAAGAACATCACACAAGTTTTCATGTTGAGGTTTTAGTTTAGTAGCAATTTGCAATGTTGATTGAAACTACCTCTGGTGCTGCCTATATACCTAACTTCTTTATTTTCAATGATAAATTTGTTGTAACTGATCCATATCCCAAGGTATTTCAAGACACACACACTTACACATATACATTATCATCTTAATCCCACATAGTAAAATTATATGCTTAACCTTTACCCTTCTAAATTCTTTCTAGAATTATTCCCCCTGCCACAATTTTATTTTTGAGGGCGCAAAAATATGAACCACTGTAAAATTGTTATAACTTTTTTGTATTGTGTGTATAGATTTTATGTTTTTTATTATAAGAATGGATGAGTAATATTTAGATGTAATCAATTATGTTTTGACGTCGAAAACAAAAAATTGAAGCAAAATAAAAGAACAAATACATTAACAATTTTAACTTTTATTATTCCTTGTGGAGTTATGGGAGGCAGTAAGAAGCAAAATGGCTAAGAAGGCTTTCATTTTGTCAAAAAATTGATGTACTTCCTTGTGTTTATATATGAGAAAACACCAGAATTTCTTTGGTCTTTCTTTCATCCCGTTGACAAATAAAGTTATTTTGTCATTTATGAATAGACAAAATAATTCACTTTCAGAAGGGCTATAAGGTACATCCATGGGACCGGTAACTTTGATAAAATTAGTCAGCTATGGATGCTAGTAGCTGCTTGTCACCTAGTGGTCATCATCACTTTCTTTGATGTCACGGTTATCATTCTCGATCACGTCACCACAAATATCTGCTTGAAAGCCTTCAAAATCATCATCAGAGCGCAAATCAAAGAAAAACTTCTGAATAAAGGTTTTGTTGGATGCTGATGCGGCCATTTTTGTTTGCAAAATATTGTAAAAAATTAACATGGGTTTAATCGATATTAAACTTCATGTAGAGTCTAGAAGAATTCAAAATGGGGTCGGAAACGGAAGTCTAGCCTTGTTCCAAAGCAGTAGTAGGGCATTTCCAGCCTAAAATACTGCAAATAAGTTGACAAGAGTTTATTTATTCTCAAGGCAACAGAATATGCAGCTGCAAGGGGAAAGAATTCTACAGTGACAATTATTGCCTCCAGTGTATTTACATTTTTTAGCTAGGCTTAGAATCGGTTAATTTCTTTTGAGCATCGAAAAGGCGCATCATCTCTAAGTCCTGAACACTATAAATTATACTAACACTGCTTAACAAGTCAACTGCATGTGAAACCTGCTTAACCAAATAACACAAAAATTTTTTCCTTCATAACTGTCCCTGATGAAGCTTTTTAATAAAAGTGAAACATGTCAGATTGATAAACTTTCTCCATTTGTCCTTTATCTTATCACTCTGCTGATATATATATGCATATATTCAAAATATAACTTTTTATAAATGTGGATGTTACAAGAATTTTATTTTTTTTTTAAGCCAGAAAGTGCTGAATAGTACTAGAGCTATAGTCTAAATAATCAGCAAACCCCTTTAAGCCACACTCACTCTATAGACATGCACCTTTTTGGAATCAGGATGATCTTGGGATTGAGAATCTGTCCCTCATCCAGCATTAGGATTTGTGTCTGGATGAGGAGGGAAGTTATAAATTCAAATTTTAAAATAAGTGAAAAAATTAGTGATTTTAAAATTTTTTAATCTATATTCAGTTTAAAGTAACACAAAAACTTTGTAAATTTAAAAAGATTTTGTTTTAAATTCAGTTTAAAATATCTTCCAAACTGAGAATTGAGGAAATCAATTTTCTTCAAAATGCCAAAGAATCAAAATTGAGATTGGAGGTTTCATGATGTGAAGTTTAGAAGTTCTGTAGAGTTTGTGATTTGAAGAACTCAATTTTTGGCCTGAATTGGAATTTTGACCCAAATCAGTCTTTTGGCTGGAATCAAATCAGAGTTAATGTGAGTTTTTTAAATTCCACAGATTGAATTGAGGAATTCCAAGTTATTTCTTCAAAATTATCATTGCTGTTTTCTAAGCTGGACCAGAGGTCCATTTAGTTTTGGGCCAGAGGCCCAATTATCCCTCCTCAGGAGCTAGATTAAAAATCCATATGAAATGTGGTTTTTAAGTTAGTATTCAATAAAATTTAATAATTACACTAAAGACAAGCATTAACAAAAAGGTTCCATAACTTCATCTTTTTTTATGTCTGTATCTTGTACCGCCAAGATTTCCAAATCAATAAAAGTTCAACCGATCAGAGCCAGGTGCTTGGTAAATTTATTGAAAGAATTTTGGCATGAAACTGTACTTAGCCAAGGTAAGGCCATTTTTTATTTATTGATTTCTATGTTTTATCAACCCTCTGCAGATCATTTAAAGCCAGAAAATAACAAAGAAATGGATTCATACCTTTCCCAAGGGTACTTACACACAAGTATATAACAAACTCAGCTGAAATTGGAACTCAGTTCTCTGATTTTCAATTCAAAGTCATTATCCATTACACCATCCCATGTCACCCATGTAGGTACTGACCAGGCTTGACATTGCTCAACTTCAGCAATCATACAGAAACTGGTGTTTCATGGACATAAGTGTAAGCCCATTGATTTATTGAATATTATACTGAATATATATATCTGGTTGTCATGGTAGTTTGTCGTGACGTAGATGACTTTCAACTGCTTTTGTAAACCTGTTATATAGGAATAAAGTGTCACTGCTGACACTTGTGTTTGAACATAGACCGCCAGTGAACAAACGCAGGCGATCTCATTACTGAACTAAGTAGATCATTGGGCTGGCTACTAAGTTCCTGCTGTTTTTTTTTAATTTTGGGATCTATTTTTTTTTTAAGAATTCTATTTTGGAATCATTTTATAATCTATTTTTTTTTTTTTGGAGTTAATTTAAAATGGAATGTCAAGAAAAATGATCATTTTCGAAAACCTCCTTCTTTTTGCTTTTAATCAAGTCTCTAAGGCCATAAAAGCTGCTTGCAACATTTGTGCTATGTATGGAGAGGATGCCATAGCTAAAAGAACCACTCGTGATTGGTATGTCAAGTTCAAAAATGGAAATTTTGACCTCAAAGATGAACCTTCTTCTGGCCGTCTAGCTGAGTTCGACAAAGAGCAATTAAACCAACTTTTACACAAAAATTCTTGTCAAACAACATGGGAACCAGAAGAGAAAATGGAAAGTTCCCACATTGCTATAGAGAAGCATCTTCACTCGATGGGAAAAGTTCAGAAGTGTGGAGCATGGGTTCTGCATGCTTTAAGTGACAACAACAAAAATCAACGAGCCACAATCTCTGCTGATTTGCTTGCTTGTAACCGCTCAATTCATGGACACAAGCAACGATTTCTTTACTGGATCATTACTGGCAATGAAAAATAGTGCCTGTGCTTCAATATGAAGCATCGCAAGGAATGGCTTAGCCCCAGTAAACAAGTAACATTACGCATGAAACAAGCTCTTAATCTGTGTAAAATGATGTTGTGTATATGGCAGGACTGGGAAGGGATTATCCATTACGAATTGCTTGAACGGAACCAAATGGTCAATGCGGAACTCTATGTTCAATAGGTGGAATGACTCAACACGGCTATTCAAGAGAAAAGAACTAATCGGCAGCAGGGCTTCTTTTGCTGCACAGCAATGCCTGCCCTCATATTGCCAATATGACCAAGGAAGCCATTCAAATGCATGGCTGGGAAGTGCTGCCACACCCACTGTACTCTCCCGATTTGGCATCAGTGGATTTCCACTTCTTTTGAATGCTATGCATGGAGTTTCATTCAATACTGATGCAGAATTGAGAGCTCGGTTGGATTATTTTTTTGAGTTGAAACGGTGATTTCTACCAGAGGTATTGAAAAACCTGTTTAATGTTAGGAAGAAGTTATAAACAAGGGAGAATACATTATTGATCAATTAGTTTTTATTAAACCTTTTTAAAAAATGTCAGGAACTTAGTTGCCAACCCAATATATAGAGGAAGTCGTGCAACATCTTATATGTGTTTGCTTTCTCCTTTAACTTTATTACTATTTGGACTGCTATTCTCTACTCACTATACAAAGCATTATTAGTACAAGTATTATTCTAAGACGTCTGATACCAGTATTGTTCAATGGCTATTATAATTGGTATCCGCAATTACAAGTCTCTACTATGTCGGCATTAACAAGGAATCAAGAAAGTATGCATTGGCATCATAAACCAATTGTTATTGTATTAGGTTGGTGCAAAAATAATGACGGTTTTTTATGTTACCCCCCCCCCCCGGTCAAAAACCGTCATTATTTTTGCACCAACCTAATAGTTGTATTGAAACTTCCCATGTCAACTCTTGATGAGTGATTTAATATTCGGTTTTGTATGGGACACAGTGAAAATTAGAGCCAGTCATAATGATCCCTAGACTAGCCTTACTAATCCTCACCCCATGCTGAGATTCCCTTCGACATGTTCAGAAAAAAGGATGAATGCAAAGGTCACTGAAAGGCCAAAGAATGTATCACTCAAAAGGTTGGGTTAAAAACAACAAAAGTAGAGATAATAGCAGAAAATATTGTCCAGCTCACACACCTCCCTTGCCTTTTGAACAGTAGCAGTTTATCCCTTCTTTCTAAAGTCTGCTTCAGCACTGTACTCCTGTCTTTGCCTGAACTCTCACATTTTATTCTCTATTATTTCTCTCCGACACTAATAGGGGGTAGATATGTTTGCCTATCATCTGCTTCATACTCCTCCCCAGGCTTTCAAACAGTAGAGGTTTATCCCTTGTTTCCAATTTAGGATTGGGTTTCCGGTTCCTTCTAAAATCTGCTTCAGCTCTATACTCCTAATGCTAATATAAGTCCACACAGTAACCCTCTATCTTGAGTGGCTCTTTGGCCTTGTATTGGGTGAACGTTAATTTAAAAAGAAAAAAAAAGTCACTCATGAAATCCAAGAGTTGTTGTCAATCAAAAGTAGATTTCCAATAAGTATCATTTTGCGCTGTGGATTTAGAAACTTATGAGGTTTGAACGTCCATTCTGCAGCCTATTTCTTATGTAGTGTGTTCAATCCTTTTACATAAGAAACAGGCTGCAGAATGGACGTGTGTTCAATCCTGTTAAGTAAGGTTCACCCTGGAGAAGGCTTGGGAGCCACCTGAGGTAGAGGGTTATGTTAAGGGGTAGTTCATAGGGAAACTCTAGACTTGAACAGATTAAGCTTGTAGTGATTGGGGGAAACATCCACTTAAAAGTCTTCCCACAGAGAAGTGATTGGTGGGAAGAAGCTGTTTGAGTGTTTGCTTATCACTGATGGAATATGGGTGGTTTACTACTATGCAAGTAGCATGGCAGGTCCTAGCGATGAAGGTTTGACTTGGATAGTATGAGTCAGGTACTTACTGGAGTGGTACTAGAGAGCTGATCATTTTACATATATCTTTAGCAATAGATTCTAAAATGTTTACTATTCAGGCCTGCTATATCAACTCTAAAAGCATGTTTTTTTGGGGCTCAATTTGATATATACAAAAATACGATTTGCAGGGTACCCGTCATAAAGCATTCACTTTGCAGATCACTGCATGTAGTGATTTAGAACATGGGTATCCCACTATTGCAACCATTAGACTCAGCATGTCTATAATCAGAGATGACCCTGACAATGTAATAGTTCCAACAAAAATTTGTCCTTGGTAATACATGATTGTTTATGTTAATTTCCAAAATTTTAGATCGGTATAATCCACCAATAGAGTAACCATGTGCTGCAGAAAATAAGAGATATGAAAAGGAAAGCACTTTAAAAACTAATTTAGGGAGAAGGAGAAACCTTTAATAGGGGGTGTATATAAAAAAAAAAAAAAATTGTGGGCTTTTCCTTTCCATATGAAAAATTATTTTGAGTGTGCAGAATGTTTGTAGCATTTTCATAAAAAAAAAAAAAAAAAAAAAAAAAAAAATTGCTCTTGAAATACAAATATCTGATTAAATTTTAGCTTGCAAGATGTCTGCAGATAGTGCTGAGATTTTTTTTGTATTTTTATCAATCATGTCATCCCAAGCAGGGCATTAAAGCCAATAAATGCAAAGCTGAGTGTTAGAGAATATGAGAGAGAGAGAGAGAGAAAAAAAAAAAAAAAAAAAGAAGAAAAAACACTAAGAGAGAACAATAAAAGAACAAGAGTTAAGACAGACGATAACGATTGACATTACATTTCAAGTTTTGAAGATCAAAGTTGACTTATGCCTTATCAAAATTTATGATACTATTCACTTGGAATAAGGATCTTGAATATATATATATATATATATATATATATATATATATATATAAAAAAAAAATCAACATCCTCTACCAAGTATTCCAATACGAGTGAAAGAAATCTTTTCATAACAGAAACTATGATCTGCAATTGGAATAAAAGCAGTGATGTCATCTACTCTGAATCCATCATAAAAATTCAGGATGTACATTTAGTAAATACTAATCACTTCAAATACTTGGCGTATGGATCAGTTATAATAAATTTAGTGTAGAAGAAAACAAAATAAATGGTCTGTGCCAGAGGTAGTTTCAACCAACACTGCAAAACTAAAACTTGAACAGGAAAACTTTGATGTTCTTAAATAGCCTTGTCAGATCAAGGCTTTCATATGGATACCATGCATAGTGTCAAACCGGTTCTGAAATATCTAAACTGTCTGTTGTATACAGTATTCTAAGATCAATGGCTAAAAATGGCTTTGAGCGAGTGGAACCTGAAGGTCTTAGTGAAGACAATCCTCCTTTGTGTAGTGCCAATTCAGAATGTTCAATCACAAAGTGTACCAAATAACAGAAACCACATCCCTTGAGGAATACTAATAGCAGAAAAAAAAAAACCAAAAAAAAAAAACCGGTAATTTGCATGAAATTCTGAAAACTGTAAGTGCATTAATAAGTTTGTGGCTTATTTTATAGAGAAATTTTTTAACATAAATTAATCTCCTTCCTCGTCAATGCACTTAGTTTAGTGGTGAATATTAATAAAACATTATACAGTGAAAATTTCAGATCAAAATGTCAGCCATAACATGTTAGGCAACAAAACTTCTTGATCTCCAACAGTAGAGTTTGGTGCCAAAATATTTCACTTCTTGAGATGCAAAAAAATTGTGGGAATTCAGATTAAACAGAGATTCCATTCAGAAAGAAGCACAGGTCAAAATCTGATGAGGTCACAGGAGGAACCAATGTTGAAAATGGTGTCAGTTTAATCTTTTCAAGAGCAACTGATAAGAAAATGCTACACACTTATTCATCAACTTCAATATTTTTGTAATTAAAGAAGAAAAAAGAATTGAGACAACACAATTGCATACAGAAATCTGGTTGAGAAAGACTTTGCGGATATTTTGGTGGGTCCTAAAGGACCCGGGGGCTGGGAAAAGTGAGGAAGGGGAAGAAAAAAAAAAAAAAAAAAAAAAAAAGCCTGATGCTGGTGTGTTGTGATGATTTCTCAAGTAGTTGCTTTTTTGTCTTCTCTGGGATCTATCAGACCCTTCAGAAGAGGCTTATTTTGTTCGATGCATGGAACTGTCTATTAGGTCAGGCGTGTCTGTAGAATTTGGCAGTGGATGATCTTCAAGACAATCCAACACCATTTTAGTCCAAGGAATTGTTTCTGAAGGAATTTAAAAATTTTTTTCTTCTGATTCTTGAGTAAAAAACGTCAAGTCCATGAGGAATGCTGTTGATGCTGCTGCTGTGGTTATAAGATGGATGAAAGATGACAACAAATGAGTCGATTCTCAGTCAGCCTTCACAGGCACCATTGTTTGTCTGCAATGTGAGACACAGGTTCCAGAAACACAGCTTGCTTGGCTGCCATCTTGGGAGGTTGGCCTCAGTTTTCTTTTCAGTATACCAAGGAGAAAACACCTGAAATGGAGAGAAAGAGAGAGAAAAAGAAGGAAGGGGAAGAGAGAGGGACAGGGTAAGGATGGAAAAGAAATGGTACAGTGTATATGTGTGTGTGTGTATATATATATATATATATATATATATATATATATATATATATATATATACACACACACACACACACAAAAACCGAATTAAAGGTAAGTATGGCAGGTTAGGGAGGGGAAGGGGAAGGGAGAGGCAATTAAAATACTTGAGGAAAAGTCCAAAGAAAAGTGAGGGGAGAAAAAAAAAAAAAAAAAATGGAGGGAGAAAGAGAAAAGAAAATAATTTATAAAAGTTAAAAAAAAAAAAAAAAAAAAAAAAAAAAAAAAAAAATTGGGATGGATGAAAAATATTTCCATACAGAAATCCTATAAGATAAATATTTAAAGGATGGAAGTTAAAATAAATAAAAAAAAAAAAAAAAAAAAAAAAAGTGCAAAATTTAAAGAAAATAAAAATGTAAAATTTCAAAACAGGGAGGAGAAAAAAAAAAAAAAAAAAAAAAACTTCTCACAAGAGAAATTCATTGGACTATATGACAATATGAAAAAATGTCCCATGAACAATGGTGGACTTGAACAATCTCTACCAATTGACATCAACAAGTCTTTTGGTTTGCTCAAATAAAAATTCTTCCTTTCTTTCTTTTTCTTTTTTTCTGAGGGATAATTTTTTTTTTTGGTTTTTCCGGAGTTTTCTCTAAAAATTAATCAATTTGTAAAAAATAAAATTTACAATAAACTTTTTATCAAAAATTTACAGTTATTCACATATTGCACAGCATTAATAATGTTTTCAGTTCTTTTTCTGTAGGGGGTGAAAAGAAGGTAAGGGGTGGGGTCATGAATTTGGGGTTGATTCCTTGTATCAATAATTGTTTATTAAAAACCTTCAGTTTTCAAAATTTTCTCTTTTTCCTTCACTTTATATTTTGTATCTTAAGTAAAATTTCTCAAATTTCAGTTTCACTTTTAAATTTGGTTCTTTCCTTAAAGAAAAAAAAAATTTGGTCACAGACACAATTTGGTCATACATGCAATTTCAGATTGCTTTTGTTTTTAAAGAGAGAAAAAGGGCAAGGTGGGGGAATTGAGAAATCTTTACAACAGACCAGCAAAAGGGGATTTTACGGGCTGGGAGGGGCCGAAGCCAGGAACCAGTTTGTTGGAGTTTTGGTGGGAGGGAGAGTGGGTTGGGGAGACGGAGATGTGGTCTGCCAAATGAACAAGTTGATCAAATACAAATATCAACTCTACAATACCAACAACAACAACAACAACAAATAAAGTCTATTCGTGAAGTTCACCACTGAATTCTAAGATATAACAACTTGGCCCAGTCGCCAAAAATTGCCATATAATATCACCATCACAGCCAAGAAGCTGCAAAGTGTTTATCATTCACCATTTTGTTCCTATTTGCTGGTTTTTTCTTAGTTGGAGGCTGATGTAAGATGAAAGCACGCACACACACACACACACACACCTTGACTGATATCAAAATCCAAAAATGTCATGTGCCCCGCCCATCCAGTTTACCAACATAATAGATTACAGTAATTGTATCATTAATTAAAGACAAGTTTTTATCACTCACCCCCACCCCAACTATATATATATATATATATATATAAAAAAAATCCATCCATATGTATGTATAATTCCCAGTTAAATGAAGAGAGATCCACCTTGAAATACAAGCAACAGGTTTCAGAAGAAAATGAGAAACAGAACAGGCTAATTTAACTAAGCAGGTTAAATTTAGATATCTATTTAAAAACTTAAATGAAATTTTAAAAAAATATTTTATTTAATTTAAAAAATATGTAAAAATTCAGGGAATTTATATTTATACATTAGGAGAGAAAAATCAGTAAATAGAATTGGTTGTGTATGAATTTTAAATGTTACAATAAAAAAAAAAAAAAGTCTTGGGAGGATAAAATATGTACAGAAGTTATTATCCACTGACTTTCCTATTTTTCCCACTAGAGACCAGTCTCTTTATCTTCATAATTTTTATCAAAATGTTTCATCCACTCTACCTTACGTATGTCTTACATTGGGTCACCTCAATAATTTTTCCAATAGAAGTCTTCACTGGAGTATATCACTAATTAGTTTTACTTGTTTGGTGGTCTTTCAAAGTTATTTGTAACTTTTAATTCTCCCTTACGATGTCACTGCCTTTTCATGGAGGTGTTAAATGTTTCTGCAATAACTGACCCCCAGATTGTACCAAAGGCTTCTATGGAAACAAACAAGCTTTAGTAGCAGCATTATTTTTATCTACTTGTTGGAGTTTTTAAACCTAAGGTCTGTTCTACAGATGTTAGGATTAAGTGGACAAAAGAAACTGTTAGAGCTCATCTGATTAACTGAAAGTAAATTGGTGTAGTCTAAAGGTTGGATAATGAAGAAATATAGAACTGCTCTATGGAAAGGCAGAGATAGATAAGGAGGAATTGAAAGTTACAAGCATTCAAATACCAAATGTGACAAGTAAAAGGAATAGGATTTTGTAGATTAAAAATAAAGACAGATAAACAAAGCCAAAGGGTACAGTACTCGAAACATTCCTATAAAAGCAACCAAGACAAGGAAATTGGTTTCGGCAGTGGTGGGAAATTAATGTTCAATATAGACAGTATTTTTCTACCAAATTCAGAAACACTATGAGATTGTGTGTGTGTGTGTGTATATATCATTATATTCAAAATAGAATTTACGAGGTCACTATCCGTTATATATACTTGTAAATAAAATTATCCACATTATATATGTAGATAATTTCATTTACAAGTATATATAAATGGATAATGACCTCCCTCATAAATTCTATTTTTGAATATATATATATATATATACACACACACACAAATAAATAAAAGGTGTATGCATGTAAAAAACAAACCCCCTACTAAATCAAAGTAACCCACACAGTCTAATCCAAAAAGCGTTAAGTTTTAATCAAAGGGAAGCATTGGAGAGAGAAATAGAAGTTAAGCTGAGATTATCTCTTGTATATATCAATAAAATAAAAAAAAAACAAAAAAACAGATGGGCTGAGATGATACATCCTTACCCAAACAAATGAACATATACATACACTTGGATATATTTGTTGGTTAAACAGCCACAGAACATTTTTCTTTTCACTGGAATTGACATATTTTTTCAAAACTATCACATTTCAAGTAAGTAAAGTTGGTGACAGCAAGCCAATTTTCAATAATTAGAAAAGAATAAGGTTAAAAAAAAAAAAAGATTGAATGAGTCTTCTGCAATTGTTAAAAAATACCTGCATTTGATCTGGGGTATCATAAGGCAACCTTCTGCAATGTACTGCTTTCCCAGCTCTTCAAAACTGGAAGAATTTGAATTTGACAATTTCAAGGAATAAAGATGGGGTGACAAAGACATGAGAGTCACAAAGACGATTGTAAGGAGTGGGGGAGGAAAGAATTCTGATGAAAGAAAGGGAAAAAAAGAAAAAAAAAAAAAAAAAAAAAAGAAAAAAAAAAAGGCTGCAATATGAATATCCACCATTAACAGACGCATCTCTGAAGTTGACAAAATCAAAGTCTTATATTACAAAATTGATGTCAAGAAACAGAAAAGAAAATTCTTTTGCAATATTTCTTAATCAGACAGGTGAAAACTTGTTTCAACTGCCTTTGATTATGACTAATATTTAGAGGTTCAGCAATTTTGGTATCAAAATTTGAAGGCCAGGGATGGGGGTTAGTTATAAATAGTGTGCACCATTATCATCAAGATTATTATTGATATCAATATATGCTGAAGACTATCTTTGTAAAATTGGCTTTTCTTCACCCAACTTTAGAGTGATGGAAAAAAGATGGCACCATGTTGGCCATCTTGACTCAGGAAGTGCTTTAAAAGAAAACATCATAAGAACACACAGTTACAAGTGATAATTTCGTTTGTACTGATATTGAAAAAAAAAAAAAAAAAAAAAAAAAGTCAACAGAGTGACATACAGGTTTAACTAAATTTGATTAAAGTAAATTTCAAAACAAAAATGTTCACTGTCATTTTTAAATTTGGTTTGAATTTAACAATAAAGCTTTACTAATTTACACAGTGGAGTGTGTGCATCTTATGACTATCTTCAATGATTTGAGGACGAACAAATGCAATTTACCACAAAAAAAAATACACAAGTGAAATAGAACTTTTCATGGAGTTCTGATCTGAAACTGAGGGAGGGTTAGTACTTCAATGGATGATTTAAACAACCACACCAAAGTAAATGTGTATCAACAGTCGACCTAGCCTTTCAAGCCCAGTTCATCCTTATAGGATGATTTTAGGAAGGTTGACCTGATTGTCAGTTTAAGTTCGGCTATAAACTACTAGAGACATTCTTTTGGATGCAGAAATGTAATTATGAAAATGCAACTATTTTCAACGTCTCTAAAATGGGCTTGATTTTGAAAACATTAAAAATTAGAATGGCAATGATATAATTCAAAACGTGAATTGGGAGGGGGGGGAAAAAGAAAAAGAAAAAAAAGAGCACTTCCAAGAGAATTAAAGATCTTGACTAACATGGGTTCACACCATGTTGGTGTTTTTATTGTATTTTGGTGTGCTTACCACTCAATATAAAATCTTCAAAAACATCAAACCTAAATGGATTGATTTAACTCAAATTATCCGTTATTCCTAACACAGTTCAGTAAACAAAACCAATTTGTTTTTCTCACTACTTTTGTGAAATTGCCAGAATGTAATGTCTATTTAGATTTAAGATAAGCACAAATCAAAAAGACATTGCATGTTTCATATATATATATATATATATATATATATATATATATATATATATATATATATATATATATATACACACACACATATGAAGGTTGTATTAAATTAAAATTATTAACAAATTTGGAAAGATAACAATTTATCATAATTGATCCTTACAAAATTCTAAATAGATAAACTAAATTGGGTACACATACCAAAATACAATATTTGCCACCCCTGTCTTCCATCAATTGAGGTACCTGTTGAGAAGAAACATTTCTCGTCGTCAAACCCACTCTTACTGTGGCACTGAGAATAAAAGTTCTCATTCTCTTGAAAAGTAGCCCAGTAAAAGTGGTAAATGAGGGATGATTTGGGTAGGATTTCAAAGAAATTTAAAAAGAGAGAGAGAGAAGAGTAGATATACATATATATAAAAAATGTAAGCATGCATCATCAATAGCGTCACATAGGCAAAAATAAAAAGAAAAAAGAAAATAAAAAAATGGTGACAACCACTCACAAATGGCAACAGTGGAGACAGTTCAGTATCTGTGAGATGAGGCACCTTTTAAACATCTTTAAGTTAAGGTGTTTCCGTTTTTACACTAACATCTCTATCTGCATTTTTAGTTTTTGTAACATTTCAATGAGCCTGTTTTCAGATCATCATCAGGCAACATCGTGATCAGCTGTTTTAGCAAACAATGGAATCACCCACAGCATGTGTACCTGGTGTTGAATAGAGAATTGACTAAAGAAAACACAGATATCAGTCACAGTAGTAATAATAATAACAGGGGGGGAAAAAGAAAGAAAGAGAGAGATCAGTGCCAAAACTGACAATAGGAACCTGAACTAAATCTCTGGGATTGATAGTTACCCAAACCCCCTCATTTGATGTTCCCAAGTTTATATGCACACACACAGAGATTGCAATGGAAACTCACTCATTCATTTCTATAAAATAGTTGGTATGTATGCCAATGTAACCACAGAAAATCTGTAATCTAATCACAATTATATTTTTATTTTTAAACAGAGAGAGATAGAGAAAAAATTGGCTGAAGAGTGTAAAGATGAAAAGTAAAAATAAAAAAATTTCAAAGAAAGAACAACATTAAAAAAGTACATAGAACTGACCCGTTAATAGTTAAAAAGGGTGCTTCCCTTGGGAGGAGGGTTACCTGAGTCTGGATCACAGCCGCCAATCAATCCTACTGGGGAACCACTGGGGCAGAACAAAGACATCAACTGTTCAATTTGAGCAGCAGAGTTTAGTGAAAAAAGTAAATCAGCTTGGTCAAAAATTAGTAGTTTAAAACAAAACTACAAATTATCTTCATCAGAATAATATGACACAGGGCTTCCAAAATTTTACCAGGAAGGTGTCTGATGCTTCAGTAAAAACAAAAGTAGGCCCCACCCCACTTTTAGTTATCACATAGGCAAAAACCTATCACCGGTTCCCAAGAATTAAAAAGGGTTGGGTTTAGAAAAGGTAGCTGATACCTAGTGAGATATCTATATTGAAAAAAAAAAATGGTGAAGCAGAATTGAATTTGAACAGAAGCATTTTTCCTTTATTTCCTTGTGCAAGACCTAGAGAAGAAAGAGCAAGCTGTCTCTGCCACCACCACCAACAAAAAAGAAAATTCCAATTTTCACATCAGCATCATGTTAATAAATATTGTAACTAGTCATTTTTCTTGCGGTCTATAATCTTAGACCAGCTTGCAAAAAATGGCAAAAAGAGATCTGTACAATAAGCTGCCTTGACTGTAATAAACATTCCATTCTAACATGCACACAATTATATATATATATATATATATATATGAGAATAAAAAAAAAAAAATCTGAGAAAACATCCCACACTTTTGTCTATTTTGTTTGTTACTCTTCAGTTTTGTACCATACATATTTGTGGTTCATAAAACAAACCACAAATGCATCAACTCATATTTTTGAATGTCACATTTAACCCAACTTGTATCCTCCCATGCACATAAGACTGGTAAATATTATATATATATATATATATATATATATATATATGCACAATAAGTAACTGACGCTATTGAAATTGGTTTGTATTTTCCATGTAAGCAATGGTTGGGTGGGGCACAGAGTGAATTATCTTAACTCTGCTCCAGCAGTAACAGCAATGCAAACATTCTCACAACTGTGTACAACTCCTAGATAATACCAACTGCCCCCTTTTTGTAAATTCAGTCCACTGTATTTACAACAGATAACTTGGACAACCTTACATAAAAAAAAAAAAAAAAAAAAAAAAAAAAAAAGAGTTAAAAATCACTCAGCAGATATGAACACCACCATCAAATGAGAGAGAGAGAAAAAAAAAAAAAAAGACAAATGCAGATCTACTCACTTCATACCCAGACAGTATAATTTTTAGAGATTTTACAAGTACACAAATGGATTGGCTATAGTGGGCACAGAGTTTGAAAGACTTGCCTCAGGATATTTCTGAGTTTTACTATTTCCCTACAGTGTAAGGATCTAAATCGGAAAGATTATATATGATAAAAAAAAACAAAAAACAAAAAAAACCTTCACTTTTAAAGTCACATCACTCATATTTTAAAAACGAACATGTTAATATAATTGATAAAGACACACATACATACATCAAGAGTTACTTAAAATAAAATGTAATACAATCCCAGAATATATATATATATATATATATATACATACATACATACATATGGGTGTATACATTACTAAAGCAGACAAGCATTAAGAACATAAAAGGAACAGTTGCATAATAGCATTTAGAATGAAATTAGGCACACAACTTAGTCTTTCCCCAAATCATCCCAAGTAATAGAAATTACCATCAATTAAAAAAAAAGTTGTTTTTTTTTTGTGATTTTTTTTTCTGTTTTTTTTAAAAAAAAAAAAAAAAAAAAAAAAATTGGCCAGTTGTAAAATTATTATAATTCGATGTAGGTGAACTTCACGAATGCACAGAAAGCAATGCCAAGATATAAATATATAGATATATATTTTCTGAAAAATGATGGCGGGCAAGGGAATATTAAAAAATGTTGGGAAGAGGAGAAAGGTCAATGAGATTTGATAGATTGAAAGCAGATATTTCAGGCTATCCACTAAAACAGGTAGTGACCCGGTGACCTGCCAAAATCTGATATCAACTAATCAGAATTCTCATATTAGAAATATTTCAGGTCAATTCCATATGTAAATTTACCTTATTTAGATACTAGACATTTTTCACACTTCATGCATAAAAACACTTTGGGAACTGAAGTTCTGATGATAGAAATATTTTTCTTTTAAAAATTGTCGATCAACAAAGGAAATTAGAGAGAGCTTGAACACACACAAAATTACATGTATAATCAAAATTAATATTGTGAAAAGAAAACCTTTTAAAATAAAAAAAGGTTTACAAAAAATATTAAGGCAAATCACAGAAACAAAACTTTGAAAGAATTAAATAAAAAAACTAAACTGAAGACGTTCAGAGATTATCTACCCTGTGGCCAACTCCAAAACAAGGAACAGACCAAAGTTCAGTAAGTCAAGATAATGGCAGGGATTAGTTTTGATTCCATCTTCAACTTGAAATCTGTGTAATATTGTTTTCTTTTTAGGTAGGACGAGTAGATGTAGGAGTGCCAATATATTTATGAGAAAGGGGTCAGTCTGAGAGTGAATAATCCAAAAGAAGTTGAAAAGAAGAAGAATCGAGATAAAAATAGTATCTATTCCTCCTGGAAATTGCAGTCTCATTCTTATCCTTTCCAAACAGATCAGACAACAGATGTCTTCACATTATTTTTTCTTTTCTTCTTCACTTAAAAGGATCAATACCAGCTACTGGTATGATTTGAAACAGACCAAAAGTTTTGCTCTCAGGACATTGTCAAAAACTCCCCTTGTTCCTACGGACTTGGTTCCAGAAATCTCGTTCCCGCCATCCCCAAGAAGTGTATTCTGAAGAAAATAGGAAACAATTTTAGTTGATATTGACATGGCCTCTATTCAATGCACTTTACTCTCAAGAGAGAAAGTGACACCCAACAAAAGTGGGTGGGAATAACTACCTCTGCAGTATATAGGCTTACTGTTCTAAAGCTACTGGACACAAATGATTTTTGGGAGTGACAGGATTTGGGGGTGATGAGCTAATAATAAAAGATGGAATTAAAAAAAAAAAAAAAAAAAAAAAAAAATGGCAGCAGACTGTGCTAGTTATGATTTAGTTATCACATTCAGGGCTCCACATGAAAAAGAGAAAAAAAAATGAATCAATTTTAATATCCTCATAGATCTTTTAAAAGCAAAGATTTTTTTTTTTCAAATCGAAAGACAGATTTTACTTGCTTCTTCTCAGCAGTTTAAAATCTTAGTTCCAATAGAATTTGTGGAAGAAAAAAAAAAAAAAAAAAAAAACTATTTCCCCGCCCACCCAATATAGATCAAATTTTTCATTCAAATAAAAATTAAAAACTGCTCAAGAGTACTTATATAATTTGACAAGTTAAAGCAATCTTGTCTTTTGATTTTAAAGATACATTTTTTTTTTTTAAAGAGAAAAGGAAAAATATCAAACAAGCTTAGCCTTTATTTTTGCTATTATAAAAAAAAATAAAAATAAAATAATCGGGTGTCCTAGGATCAAACAATATAAAGGGCTGAGGAGTATTAAATTTCTAAGATTCCAAAGCCACTGGCCTTTAACTGGGATAAGAACAAGTATTCTTTCTAAAGATTGTTTTCAAAATAAAATCACCTGTTAAAAATAAAAAGATTTTAAAAAGATTAACATCAGTGTGAACTTGCAGGCTATTGAAAGTTTCCGAGCAACATTCGTAGCTTTCTGCCAGTCAACTGCACAAATTCTGGACAGGGGGAGTGGGGGGAAAAATTGGAATGGTAGTAAATATTCAATACCATCAAATTGACAAGATCGAGACCAAAGCAAACAAGTCAAACTTGGGAAGTCATGCACCATAACTGCATAAGTATTTTTCTTTAATAATTTTATTTTATAAAGTTAATAAAAATTATTTTAAAATTTCAGTGAATAAATTTTTAATGTCTAGAGATTATTCAAAATGAATTTTTTAAAATAAAATGTTATTGCTTACAGAATTTTTGTTTTCAGGAGTTAAATTCTTAAGTAAATCTCAAAAACCAAAAAATATAATAATTCTAAAATAGTAGCCGATCACTTTCGTACATCAGTGTAAACTACTTAGAGACCAAAATATGTATGTACTTACTTAGCGTGAGCTAATCTAGTCATAAAATTATGTGAATAAATTATATTTTCATTATGTCTTCAAGTATTTACTTTTTAGATTGCCCCAATGCAATATAAATTGTTTAATTAACTGATAAATTAGAAGTGATGCCAATAATTTTCACTTTTAAGAAATAGCAAAACTGCACAAGGAAAAGGTACCCCCCCCTTTTTTTAGGTTAGCAAAAATCATTGCAGTATTTAACCAACAAATTCCAATAGTTGACCTGACTCATCTCACCAGACCATAATCCCTACAGGAGTTGGAAAGGAATAATGAATAAAACAGGGTAAGCTGATATTATTTTTTAACCAATCCAATCTATGAATGTAAAAAAAAAAAGGAAGAAAGAAAGAAAAAGCGTGTTTACGCTATTCGTGGACTGAACGAAATCGAAATGTTCACGAAATAATTTCAACAACGACAAGTTCAGAAGCTGCATCAATACATTGGAGATTTAGAGGAAAAAAAAAAAATTTAAATTGTGTATTTTATGGAGAAAACAAACTTTAAAATATCCCAGTGATTTAAAAAAAAAAAAATTGATGGGAAGAGATTTGTATAGCAAAATACATTAAAAGTCATTTGATATTTTTTCTGGAAAAAAAAAAAAAAAAAAAAAAAAAAAGATACCATAATTTTTGTTTTAACTGCAACTAATGTAGAGGAAAAAAATATTTTTAATTTTTTTCTTTTATTAAAAAAGTTAAATTCCAAATTAATATATATATATATATATATATATATATATATATATATATATATATATATAAATTAATTCATAATTATTTAAAGAAAAAAATATATGTATTTATTTATTATATATATATATATATTATTTATTTATATAAATATGGAAAGAGATTTTCTTACTTTTTCAATATTACTTATTAAATTATTCTCTGGAGCCATGAATGAATTTGAGTGAATTATTTTTGGATGAAAAACAATTTTTTTTAAATGTGAACAATTTTTGGTTCTGGAAAAAAATATATATGTATATAAAATAAAATAAAAATGATAAACATCTTTGTGAACAAAAAAAATTGGTGTCAACATATTCATTTGGCAATAAAGGATGGTTGTATATAATAATCCAAATAATGGACATTTGTATTGAATTAAAAAAAAAAAAAGAAAAAAAGGGGTGTGGAGTTTGTAAAAGAAAATTGTCATAAGGGGATAAGGGAAGGAAAAGGAAGTGAAGGGATATGAGGAACACACAAAAAAAAAAAAAAAAAAAAAAAAAGGATCAGAGAAATGTTGATATGGCAGAATTCGTGGCATGTACATATATACATTTCATATATATATTTATGTATGTATATATACATATATAACTGATGTATGTGATTTTGTGTGTGTGTGTGTGTATGTATGTGTATATATATATACATATATATATACACACACACATACACACGGACAAACAAACACACATATATAATCTATCTCAGCAAAAAAAATGCACCTTCATCAGAAAGGTGAATTTGTTTAATACTGATCCAATGTCATTTTTATAAAAATAGTTGGAATGTTCGCTGATCAGGTTGTTTTTAACACAGATAAAAGATACACAGTGTCCAGTCATTAATGAGTGATATAACCCTGTCTTTTCAAGTTTTATCCTAAGAATAAAAAATTAAAATAAACAGTTCCTTTTCGCTTTCAATGGTTTTTGAAGGGCAATTTCTTTTAACTTCTTTTATCTTAGATTTCTTAAGAGAGAAAATAAAAATAAAAAAAGACGCATTCTATATTATTCTTTCTCCTTCTCCTTTCATTTGGCTTTTAATTAAAAAAAAAAAGTTTCCATTGTCTCTCAATAATGATATTAAAAAGAAAAAAAAATACAAAAACAAAAAAAAAACTGGGATGGGGGAAGTTTGTTTTTCTTTCCCTAGAAGCAGAATGTGCCATCTTCTCTGCAGAAGAAGAAGCTAGGTAGATTGAGGTCAGGTCAGGTCAAATCGGGTTGTTCAAGAATGCAGGTTTGTTTGTTCATTTGACTTGCTAACTTTTCAAGCCTGGACCGTGAGTTTCAGCATCATCCGAAGGTGGCTGGTCATGTTGTCAGCAGCACTCGAGCAATATGGGCTGGACAGGAACATTGTCTTGGAAGCAGCCAGAGAATTAGTGGGAGGTGATGTCAAAGTAGAAGGTGAAGAGGATGCTGACAATGGCAACAATGAAGATGATGATAATGATGGAGAAGAGTCGCTAGCACCACACATGCCAAAGTTGCTGCTTGAGATGGAGGTGGTGGTGGTGGAAGAGGAGGAGGAAGCTATTGCTGCTGCTGCTGCATTTGGAGAGAATGAAGATGAAGAAACGGTGCCGCCTGTGGTACTATTGCTCAAGAGGAGGCGGCTACTAGGCAGAGGGATCACCGTTTTTGAGCTGCTTGTGCTTGTCCAATGCACAGGTGGCTTCGGAAGCACTTTTGGTGAAGGAGGATCATTAAACTTGGCCGCCGCATAGGCTGTTGTACCCGGATGGACTGCATGAGTGTTGGCTGCGTCCGACTTAGGGGGTGGTGTAAATAGTAGCCGACTGCGTGTGGTGGTGGTGGTGGTATTAGTGGTGGTGGTGGTATTGTTTTGAGGTGGAGTACTTGCAGCAGCAGCAGCCAAGGACGGAATATCTCCTACATTGGGGGTGAGGCCGCGCTGAACCTGATGGTGGCTGGTCACATGATGACGGCGTGCATGATGGTGGTTGTTATTGTTGGGTTGTTGTTGAAGTTTTTGTTGTTGTTGGAAGGCAGCCGAATAATACATTTGTGGACTAACGGTAGCCTGACCATTATTGATACCATTGTTGCTGTTGGAGTGGTTGTTAGCAACTGAGACCAGCTTTTGTAGGAATTGTTGTTGGATTTGTTGTTTGGTAGTGTTGTGGCTGTGTGGGGAGGTCCTGCTGTTATTGCTAGAGGAAGATGACCCTTTATTTTTATGGTTACTGTTAGAAATGTAATGATGGTAAGGGTTTGGATTTGTCTTTTTGGTTGCCGTCATCATACGGGCAAACTGGTCGCGCTGTAACCTCAGCTGTCCTGGAGAGTTCATACCCACTTTCTTCATTTTCGGGAAGGTCATAGGTCAGGTGGAGCGACGTTTTGAAGACTGAAAATTACCAGCCCCGTAGAAGAAATTTTGAATCGCAACAACAAACGTTGGATTTTTCTCTTTTTTTTTTTTCTTCTTTATCTTTGACTAGCTTTAATATTTTATTTTAAAAGGCTATTATTTTCAGAGCCTCTTTGCTTAACTTTTTCTATAATTCCAATTTGTTAGTTTTAGGATATATATATATATATTTAGCTAGTCAACGGTTTTTCAAAGATTTTAAACTTGTTTTTAATTTTCTTTAATAACAATTGCCAGAATTATATAGCAAGTCATCAATGAATGGAAACTGCTGCCTTAATATATGTATATATACATATATCGAATTTACCTCGTTTTTTGTTTGTTTGTTTTTCCACAAAAATTTTTTTTGCCCGGTTTGACATGGAAATAAGGAGAGAGAAAGAGTTCACGTATCTTTAAAAAATTCTTTTAAAAGATCATTAATTTATAACTGTACATATACACGCTTATTTATATAAACAGTAAACACTTATTCGTTAATAGCTTATTTCGTAGTATCTAATTTAAAATCTAAATATTGTATTTTTTTTTAAGAGACAAGATATCAATCTGATTAAATTTAACAAAAAAAGATTACTATTGAGACAGCTGTTTTAAATCTAACAAAGAGAAGAAATAATTACAATATTGTAATTGATTTAGAACTGATTTTATGTAAAGAAATTAAGAAAAATATATATTTAACTTATATTTGAAAGAAATTTCAGTAAAAAAGGAAAAAAATTATGAAAAAAGATGAAAATTAGCCTAAACAAAAAAAAAACAACACTGAAAGAAAGATATATTGGAGATCAGTTTCTTAAATAAACATATAGTCACAAATGAGAATTTAAAGTAAAAAAAAAAAACTTAACTGATTTAAATAAAACTAGTAATTAAACTAAAAAAAAAAAAAAAAAAAGAGAAGGGAAAAAATATTTTCAGACACACAAAAACAACAAATTTCTCACAAAATGGCGATCAGCCTTTTTTTTCGTTTTCTTCGAAAGCGAAAAAAGTAAAACACACCGTTCCGTACAAAGATTTTCTTTCGAGCTTTTCCAGTTGACGTATCTTTAAGGGAGAGGAAAAAAAAGAGTCCTTCGGGGAGCTCCTTTTCTTGTGAAATTATTGCCTTTTTTTCGCGACGATCTCTTTTATCTCACGAACATTCCTTAGTCTCCTGTCGCTCCTCACAAAAACACGTCCTTTCGCAAACATCAACACATCGTCTTTGCCGATCGTCAAAACATCAAACCATCGACCAATCAGAACGTCGCTTTCTGGTCACATGATGCAATGACATCATCGTTGCGGACTGGATAGAGACGCTACGTGCTTCTTTCTTTCTTTTTTGTGTGTATTTGTTAAACCTTTTTTCCTCACCCCGTTTAAATTCATAAACAAAAATAAATTTATTTAAAGATTTACGAATTTCATAAGTAAATAATTTTTTTCACTAGCACAGAGAACGTTAAAACATTAGAAAAAAGAAAAAAAAAGTGATATTAGTCGATCTACGCATAAATAAAACCCCGTATTCTTTGTTAGCCTTCAACGATTTTTGCCGGAATTACACGAACGTTGCATAAAAGTTATTTTAAGATTTTCGATAGACTGGAGGTGGGGCTTGGAGAGACGGAGAGAGATAAAGATAATTGAATAATAAGTAAGGGAAAAGAAGAGTTAAATTATAAACTAAAACTAATTAATAAAAAAATCAAGAAAGAGATATCAGGAAAGAGAAAGCAAGAAGATGAAATACGTTGAAAAATTAATTTCATCTTTCTATTTAAAGGTGAACAGAAGGAGAGAAAGAGAAGGCGAAAACAAAAAAGAAAGAGAGACAATTGAAAAGAAAAGAGATAGTGTACTGGAAAAGAGAGAGGCTGTTGGAAAAAGAGAGAAAAGAAAAGAGGATGCAGAAAAAAAGAGGAAAATAAAAAGAGAGATAAAAACTAAAAGCGAAAGAGAATGAAAGAAATTAAATAAGAAAAGGAAAGAAAATTAAAATTAGAAAAAGAAGGAATGAATTAAAAATAAGAAAAAGAAGTATAAACAAAATTAAAAAAAGAATAAGAATTAATTTATTACGAAAGAAAAAGAAAGATTAAAAAAATAATCAAAATAAAAAGAAAAAAGAATTAAAATAAAGAAAAAGAAACAAAGTAATTTTATTTTTACAATAAGAATTAATTAAAAACGATAAAGAAAAAAAAAACAGAATTAAAAAAGAAAAACAGAATCCAAAATATAACAGAAGATAAGCTTAAAAAAAGAATTAAAATAAAAAGAAAGCAACACTAAAGCAGGTAAGAAAGAGGAAAAACAAATATATGTTAGAGAAAAAGAAAGAAAAAGGAAGGAGAATAAATGTGTAGGTAGAAAGAAGGTAAAGAAGAAAGAGAGAAATGAGAAAGAATAGAGGGGAAAATAAGTGTCGAATATAAACAAATAGCGAGAGGGCAGAGAATACTATGAATTTTTTTTTTTAAAAGTGGGGGATTAAATAAAAAGAAACTGAAAAAAGAAAAATGAAAGAAAAAGAAAGAAAGAAAGAGGTAAAATAGAGAGAAAAATGGATAACAAATTAAGAAGAGAGTTTGGGAAATGGTTAAAAAGAAAAAAAGAGATAGATCGGAAAGGAAGTGTAAAATTACAAAGGGAAAACTGAAAGAAAGAAAGAAAGAAAGAAAGAAAGTGATGTCAAAAATAAAGCTAGAGAGAGAAATTGAAAGTGTCTTAGTCTTGGAGATGGAAGAAAAACAAATTAAAGACTTTCATATCTCTATATTTGCATTTGTTGACTACTATTTTTTTCTCTTCTCTCACTCTCAGAATGAGAAGAAGAGAAATTGACATGTAAAGAGGGGGTACGAGCAGAATTGGGAAGTAGAGAGTAAAAGAAAAAAAGAAGTAAGGAAAGAAAGAAAAAAGAAATGATAGTGAAAAGAGGAATAAGTAAATTAAAGAGAGAGAGGAGGAGAAGAAAGATGCATAAAAAAGAAAGAATGAATGAAAAGAATAATAAACAGAGGCGTGACAAAAACTGTAGCATGAGATGAGAAGAAAGAGCGAAGTGGAAAGAACTTTTGTTTTGATGGCTTATCAACCCTTTTAGGCTTTGTGGTTTAAAAGTCGAAGTATATTTTTTATTGTAAGACTAAGAAGAATAAAATTCTATTTATTTTTTTGTGAGTAAATATTGCAGTATCAATTTTTTTTGAGGGGGGAATAACAATGATTCTTCTAGACTAGATACAAGTCTTACTATTTAACCCATAGCTAGGGGAAAAATTCGATTCATACATTTTCTAAGGACATTTTCGTAAGTGAAATATAACAAACGTGACCGAAATTCGAACTCATTTCTCCCTTTAAGAGGTAGAAAAATAAGAAAAAACGGGGAGAAGAAAAAAATGTCAATTAGAGAGAGGGATAATTAAAGAGAGAGATGGAGAGAAAGTCCGAGATAAAGAAAAGATAAGTAAAAGAAATGGAAAGAAATCGTGGTAAGAAATGTGATATGAAGGGAAAGGCCGGGACTTCAACGATTTCTCGGTTTAAGCGGGAGGCAAATGTGTTTATTTCATAGTTGAAAAGCGGAGAAGAGGAAATAAAAGAAATGGGAATGAGAGAAAGAGAGAGAGAAGAAACAGAAAAAAGAAGAAGAAAAAGAAGTAGAAAGGAAAAACGAAAACATAAATAAGAAGATAAAAAGAAAAAAGGCAAAAGAAGAGAAATCAGAAGAGAAGGGAAGAGAGAAAAGTGAAAAGAAAAGGAAAAAAGAAAAAGAGAAGGAAAAAAGGGAAGAGGGAGAAAATAACGAGAAAAAGAAAGAAGGAGCCTAAAAGTAAAACTAAAAGAGAAGAAAAAGAACGAGAAAAAAAGAGAGGATAAAAGGGAAAATAGAGAGAAAAAACATAACAAAAAAAAAGAGAAAAAAGGAAAAAGAGAGGAAAAGCTAAAAGAATGTGAAAGAGGGGGAACAAAGCACTCTAAAGATTAATAAAAAATTGAGTGTAAAATAATTAGAAAAAAAGTTCTGTGTATCTTGCCGTAGAGCAGTTAGCAATCACGAGTCTAGTAAACAATTTCCAACACAACAGTGAGTTCGATCTTCACTTGGTCCCTTTTTTTAACTGTGATCTTGTGCCACACCTAGCTAACAAAGTGAACGTATCGCCAGAGATTGTTTGATTATTTTTTTTACGGTTTATCAACCCTTTGTGGATTATTTTAAATCAAAACATCTTTTGGTTGATTGTAAACAATAATACTTTTTTTTTGCGAGTGAATATTATTATTGTATTAACAATTTTTGGGAAGTAATAATGATTTTCAGGTACGAGTTCTACGATTTAACCCATAGCGGGGTGAAAAGAGATGTATTATTCATATTTTCACCGTAAATGGTAGAGTAATTTAATTAGTAAGTTAATAAGTGCAACCTCACTGGGTAAACTACTATGGCCCTGTGCCAAACTCAGTAAATGTCCTTTCTTTGAATATTTTCCCCAAGAGCCTAAAAAGGTAAAAAAATATTAAAATAAAATAAAATAAAAAACAAACAACCAAAAAAAAAAGATTTATTTTCATTTAGAAGACCCTCCCTATTTTAAATATTGGCGCATTACCTTCTTTTCATCTTGTTTTTTTAATTCATCTTAAAACCGTTGTGTAAATAAAAAAGTACAAAATAAGTAAATAATAAATATTAAATTCAAATATAAATGTATAAAAAAAATTAGGTTTTCCGATATGAAAGACTAAAAAAAATGAATGAAAAATAGAAATAAAGAGAGTGTGGGTCGGACGGAAGAGAGAAGAAGAAAAAGAAAGAAGACGATAGCGAATAAAAATCCTTGAGAAAGAGAACGACAGGAACGTAAAATTAAGGGAGGGGTAGTGCAAATTGTATGAGAGAAAAGAACAATGATACGAGGGTTTGAAAGAAAGTGTGAGAGAAACGTAAAAACAGTAGAAATATAAAGGAGTGGTTTAATGGGGGGGGTTATCGAGGAGAATATACTAGGGAATTAGGGAGTGGTTAGATACAAGTAGTTTAGAGAGAAACATCAGATATAGGGAGGGAGCTAAAGAAAAGGTTAAAATAGAGGGAGGGGGAGATTTGCATGGAGAAATAATTAAGCGACGAAAAAAAATGACTGAACAGAGATTGGGTTACCGGAAGTTGGAGAGCAAAGCGTGAGAAAAGGTAAAATCATAAAGAGAGAAGGAAGGAGAGTAAATTTAAGAGACAGGAAGATTATAGTGAGTGGGAACAGAGCATTGTAAGAGACAAAAAGAGTAGGGTAAAAATAACTAGAGCGTAAAAGTAAAATAAATAAACAGAAAATCGGAGGGAGTCGGAGAAGAATTAAGGGCATTGGAAAGAGGGGGGAGTATAAAAACATAGATGAGAAAATAAACTGAGGTGGAAGGGTAAGATAAAGTAAAGATATAAAGAAGCTATAAGTGAGGAGCGATAGAAAGAGAGAATAAATGAGGCGGGATAAAATAAGAAACACGTGCGACGGTGGGGGTCTAGACAAATTAACGATTGGATGGAAATTATACGTGGGTGGGGAGGTAAAGAAGTCAAATAGACGGAGGGGGGAAACAGAGAAAGATAGAAAGATCTATCAGCCGGAGCGTAGTGTGTGAGAGTATTAGAAAAAGCGTGAAGGAGGGGAGATTGCGCGGAGAAAAAGAAAACGAGGAAAGAGATCAATAAATAATATTCTAAGAGAGGAAAATAAACTATAAATACAGAGAGGAGAAAGAGTAAAAGAAAGAAATGAATTAAATCCTCACCGAGTGTCACATTTACTGTGATCATTGAAGGGGAAAGAGAAAAGAAAGAAAAAGAGAAATTGTGGAAAGATAAATAATAAACAAAAAGGAATTTAAAAATAGTGCGAAAAAGAAACAGGAAACAAATAGTCGAGAAAGTGTAGAGAAAAACAAAGACGACTTTAATAACAAAATAGAAAATATTGAAAGGGAGGATTACTGAAAAACGTAAAGAAATTTAAAAAAAAAAACTATAGTAGAAATAAAGAAAGAGAGGAAAACATGCCATTGATTAACAAGAGAGAAAAATAAACAAAGAAAAAATCCAACTTAAAGTCGAGAGGAAGGAAGCTTCGAAATAAGGAGAGTAAATTCGAAGAAAGAAAAGCAAAGACATTTATTTTTACAAAAGAAGATTAGAAAGCAAAGTGTGTAAGAATATATGAAGGAAGAGAATAAGAAAAAGCTAATTGGTCAGGTTAATCAATAATAATACTCAAGAGTTCGATCCTCACACACTTGTGTCAAAGTTTAAATAAGAATAGAAATCAAACCAGAAAGAGAGAAGCTCGTTAAAAATAAAAGGTAAAAATGTAAACAAGACGAAAAATATAGACAGGGTGAAAATAAAATGCGAGAGATAACCAGCACCAAACAAGGTGAGGCGTAGTGCGAGTTAGAATACGGAAACATAGGGAGTGGGAGAGAGTTAACATGAGAGAGGTATAGAAGACAACATGGACATTAAAGAAATGGAAAGGGGAGGAGCAAGCATATTATTAGAGAGGAAGATAAAGTCGAGTGGGCGGGTAAAAGGTAATAGAATAGAGGGAGGTAAGCGGGGGAATTTCCTACGGATATGACGTCATCGGCTGTAAGCGAAATCCTTTTTTTTTTTAATGTTTATCATCTACATATGTTTACCTAGTTGTTGTTAAGCCGAAGCGTAGATTAGGAGGCCGGGTAAATATACCTGCCACAAGTATGGAGCAACCAGTGAGTATCGAACTCACTACTAAAGATCTGTAAGTCCAATTTGCTGACCAGTGCAACACGATGAGGCGACCTTGTTTATCTATTTGATTTGCTAATTAAGAGATCCCCCCCCAAAAAAAAACAAAGTAATCCCAACAGAAGGATATCTTTTTTGTTAGGCTATTTATTTTGCAAGGTGTGAGTTCTTTCTAATCGAATCTAAGATAATTCAAATTAACCCTCACAGGGTTTTTTTTTTAAATTAATTGAGGTCTAAGTACATTATTTTTATTTGACCTGCTTATGAAAATAGGATTTTGATGGAGCTGGGAGGGGTGCTTTTTTTCTCTTTGTAGTCGAAAAATGTGTTACCCAAGAATAAGATTAAGAAGAAATGTTGCAAAGAAAGACATGGTAGATCGAATCCACTAATTTGGTCTTGTAATCTGAGATCTTGTCGCTAGAGTAGTGTGTTCGAGTCAGAACAGGTACTTGGTGGATCTAGTAAAAAGATTGTTATTGCTCCATAAGTCCACAAATTGTTGTTGAATGGAACATTATGCGGGAACCCTAAAAAATAATAAAAAAAACTAATGATTTACTAAGATGGCCGAGTATGGCACTGTACAAAGAATTGTATTTTACATAACATTTTTTAGATTTTAGAAATAATATAGCCGAATTGCACCGTCTCTAGTAGTTTAACTGTTTTTTAGTGTTATTTCAGTAAAAGTATCATTTATGCAGATGCTGTACTCCATCGTAAATTGGTTCGAATATTGAAAACGTAATATGAGTAGCATATGTAGGCTACTATGGAAGGAAGCACGTATGTTAGAAAAAAAAATAAACAAAAAAAGTATTTCTTAATTAATTAAATAAGAAATAACCGTTTCTTTTCTAACATATGTGCTTTCATTTTTATCCATTAACTCGTTACACAAGAAAGGCTCCTGTTTAAGTTTTAAAATGATAGCAAGCTAAATCTCGTAAGCCATTGGTAGTAAATTTTTATCACTTTCTTTGTTATGATGACCTTACGGCAGATTTTTTAGTTTTTAGCACAAATTATGTTAATTTAAAAAATAACTCACGTCTTTAAATTACAGATAAAAATTATTATAAACACAAAAAAATGTTCTAAAATTTAAAACATTTTTTGTGTAGTAATTTAAATTTTTAGAATTTATGTATTTTATTTTTTAAATTTATTAAAAACTTTTATCTTCCAGAAAAGAATAATAGACAAAACATTACCCCCCCTCCCTGAAGATTTACAATTTTATTTAATTTAATCAAGATTGTTTAAATAAAAAATATTTAAAATTAAAATTCGCAAAAATTTGTGATTTAATTTATTTATTTTAAAGTCTTAATTAAAAAATATCGCACAACTAGTTAGCACCTAAAAACACAATCACAAGCTAGGTAGAGTTGTAAATGAAATTAGTAGGAAGATTGTATTGCGTCAAGTTTCCAAGTTCTGCCTGAGAAATAAATTTAAAAAAATAAAGAAATCAACATTATTCAAAATTTTCGATTTTTACTTTGGTTATAGTTGGCGATGGTTAAAAAATCATTATCGTTGTCGTCGTAATTAATATTAATGAATAATAACGATATTGATTATTTTGGTCACGAGGTAGGGTTAGGTATTTTAGATAATTACATATCTTAGCGTTCGAAAATATTTTTCTCAGACGAAAAACTGAATTATCTCCCTTAGATTGCTTTATCAAACCTGATATTCTGAGCACACACATACTTTTAAAAAAAATAAAAATGGCATATGATATTTCTGTGACGAATAAGATTGAAAATTTGCAAAATTGCAGATTGAAATTTGAAAATAAATAATTAAAATGAAAAAAGAACAGGCATACCTGAAATCATTTGCAAAATATTTTCATAGTAAAATTACTTGCAATGCATTTTTATAATAAAAATCATTTTCTGTGCATTTTTTTAAATCATGGTAAAATCGAAATTAATGTTTAGTAAAAAAAAAAAAACTAATACATTTTCATAGTGAAATAATTTACAATACATTTTTATAGTAAAATCATTTGCAATACGTTTTCATATTTAAAAAAATCATTGGCCAATGCTCAATGCATTTTCGTAATAAAAATCATTGGTAATGCATTTTCATAGAAAAATCATTGGTTAATGTATTTTCATAGTAAAACGATTTTTAAGGCATATTCATAGCAAAATAATTTGCAATACATTTATAGTAAAATCATTTGCAGGGCATTTTCATAATAAAATAATTTGTAAGGCATTTTCATAAAATCATTTGTAAGGCATTTTCATGCTAAAATCATTTGTAATGCATTTTTAATGTAAATCCATTAGTAAAGTATTTGATAGTAATAAGTAAAATAATTGGCAATGTATTTGCAGAGTAAAAATCATTTGAAATGCATTTTCATAATAAAAATCATTGGCCAATACATTTTCATAATAAAAATCATTGGTAAGGCATTTTCATAGTAAAATGATTTGTAAGGCATATTGATAATAAAAATCATTGGTAAGGCATTTTCATAGTAAAATGATTTGTAAGGCATATTGATAATAAAAATCATTGGTAAGGCATTTTCATAGTAAAATGATTTGTAAGGCATATTGATAATAAAAATCATTGGTAAGGCATTTTCATAACAAAAATCACTGACCAATGCATTTTCATAATCAACATCATTGGCAAGGAATTTAATTTAAATTAAAAAAAAGAGAAAAGTGAAAAAATAATTGTAAATATTTATATGTATCTTTTTATATTTATTGACCCCCCCTGTAGAGGGGGGACAAGGAGAGGGAAATATTAGTGCACCCATTCATTCAATTGATGGAGGTGGGGATCCAATATCTGAGAATGACTACTAAGAACATCTCCTCCTTAAATTTATAAACAAATTCTCCAGATGCATGCTGGGATTTCTTCCTAATCAATAAAAATGGAACTCTGTCTCATCCTCCCTCTTTTTGCCTTCTTCTTCTTCTTTGTCTAGTTTTGACTTACATATATATATTGTTTTCTTAGTATTATTTTGCCTGGTTCTTTTTCTTCCTTTTCTCATTTATTCAGAATTTTGTCAATTCTGCTTGTTGAGCATTTTGTCAATTACACTTAACCATGGCCAGTTACCCTACAGACTTTGATGATAGTCAGTCTGAGAGAAGAAAAACTCTGAATTTCAAACTACAGAAAAGATGTTTCAGACGTCTGGGAAAGATTTGCATTTTTTATGATGTCAATGAATACACATTGTCACTTTTGTAATGCTCGTTGTAGTAGAGATTTTGTAATCGCAGATACAACTATAGTAATGCCATTGAACAATACTGGCATCAGACACCTTTGAATAACACTCACACTAATAGTACTTGCTCGATAATACTCGCTCAAATAGTAACCACCGAATAGTGATTAGTATAGAGAAATAGTTTAGTGAATAGTATAGAAATAGAGGACATTTCCTTTACAATCACATGATGTATTTATTCAAAATGGGATTGCCTGTGTTTGCTCTCTGGTGATCTGTGTTCAAACTCCAGTGTTGGCAGTGATACTTTATTCCTATATAACACATTTATAAGGCACTATTCAACTTTGTTTGATCATTGACACACTTCATGGCTGAGACAGTCTAAAGCACTTTGGATCTAATGACAGTTTCTCCTGCCATGAGGGATGCAGGAAAGTGTTTATTTTTCTTCAAAAGATTTTTCAAATATTCAGGCCTGTAGACAAACATAAATAAATATGCTGTTTAATAAATAAACAGAGTGTCTACTCAAATAAGGGTATCCACTAAAAATAAAGTGATAAAATCTATTGGATTAATAAATAATAAATCCATTACTTCTGTAGAAAATTACTTTGTTTACGTTTAGATATGAAACTGAACAGATATGATAATTTTGAGGAATCTATGATGAGAAGGATTTTGCTTAAAGGTACTGTTCAGCTTCTTTGGCAAAGCTTCTTCATGTCCAAGACTGTCTAAAACATGTCAGATCTAATGATGGGTTCTCCTGTCAAGGAGGATGCAGGTTTGAATCCTGCTAGAGAGCAAATATTTTTCTTTAATAAGACTTATTGAATGTTCAGGCCGGTATATAAAAATAAATAAATATACTATTTAATAAATAAACAGAGTGTCTACTTAAGTATGGATATCCACTAAAAATAACATTTGGAGTAATAAAATTTGATTATTTTATTGATCAGGAGTTACATCAAGGTGATTTGTAAGTAGTACGAACAATGTTGTGTTCAAATTTGTTATATAGGAATAAAGTGTTGCTGTCAACACTTGAGTTTGAACAAAGATCGCCAATGAGCAAATACAGACAATCTCATTATTGAATTAAATAGGCCACATGACCATAGAGGAAATGCATATATGTAGTGAGTAGCTAATCACTAACGATTGTTATTTCTAGTGTATCCTCTATTACTATACGGGCTGCTATTCTCTACTCTATTCACTATATTATTCTTTATTCAGATCACTATATGGATTACTGTTCAAGTGAGTATTATCAAGCAAGGACTATTAGTGTGAGTGTTATTTGAAGGCATCTGGCACCAGTATGGTTCAACAGCGTTACTAGAGTTGTATCTGCGTTTACAAAGTCTCTACTACAATATGGCATTACAAAAGTGACAACAAGTATTTGTTGGCATCACAAAAATGGTAATGAGCGTTCGTTGACATCACAAAAAAAATTAAGGCTGAAATGTTTGCCATCAGCTATTTTCAGTTATAATCTCTCAAAGCAACCATGTCGTATATTTTGTCCATTTTTAAAAGAAAATATACTTCTGTCCAATAATAATTGTCAACATTTGCATCTATATTTCATGATTTAAATGTAACAACTTATGGGACAGAAGAGTACTTCATCATGGTATAATAATAGTCAGCAAGCTGTGTTTGTAGATTATTAGTAATGAGTTTGATCCACACTGAGTGCTACATATTAAATGCCTTGTGCCAGAACTAAAGCTGTATTAAGTAAATAACAAATAACTCTTATGGGACAGGTATTTTTTCTGTTTCAGAACTGGTTTGGTTACTCTGAAATATACACAAAAATTCATGAGATTTTTTTCTTCTTTTTGTTGGATGTGTTCATAGCTAATTTATTTATTTAATAGCTGAATTAATTCTGAAAATGTTGTGTTCAGTTTCTTTGAAATTCTTCAACCTCAGCTTCGTCAGTTACAAACCTGTTGTTTGGCACCTTCCACATGGGTTAAATTTCATTCTAAGTGTGGAAAGTTCAGAATTGGAAGCTTAATGAAGAGTTAATGTATGAAGATAAAAGTCTATTAATAAAATCAGCTACAATAATACAGAGGAGTATAAACAGTATGATACATGAATATTGAAGAGTATGATACATTAATATATAGGAGTATGACATAAATATCTTGAGTAGGATATGGAAAAAAGAATATGACATGAATATTGAAGAGTATGATACATGAATATAGAAGAGTATGACAAATATATTAGAGTATCAGACATGAATATATAAGGGTATAACACATGAATATATAAGGGTATAACACATGAATATTGAATAGTATGATGTGGATACAGAAGAGTACAACATGGTTATATATGAGTATGACATGTAAATATTGAAGAGTATGGCACCTAAATACAGAAGAGTATGAAATTAATTTAGTAGAGTATGACATGTTAAAGTATAAGAATATGAGATATGAATATTGAAGAGTATGACATGTAAATACATAAGAGTGTGAGACATGAATATTGAAGAGTATGACACATGAGTATTGAAGAGTATGACATGTAAATATTGAAGAGTATGGCATGTGAATATATAAGAGTGTGAGGCATGAATATTGAAGAGTATGACATGTGAATACATAAGAGTGTGAGGCATGAATATTGAAGAGTATGACGTGAATACATAAGAGTGTGAGACATGAATATTGAAGAGTATGACATGTGAATGCATAAGAGTGTGAGGCATGAATATTTAAGAGTATGACATGTGAATACATAAGAGTGTGAGACATGAATATTGAAGAGTATGACATGTGAATACATAAGAGTGTGAGGCATGAATATTGAAGAGTATGACATGTGAATACATAAGAGTGTGAGACATGAGTATTGAAGAGTATGACATGTGAGGCATGAATATTGAAGAGTATGACATGTGAATACATAAGAGTGTGAGGCATGAATATTGAAGAGTATGACATGTGAATACATAAGAGTGTGAGACATGAGTATTGAAGAGTATGACACATGAGTATTGAAGAGTATGACACATGAGTATTGAAGAGTATGACATGTAAATATTGAAGAGTATGGCATGTGAATACATAAGAGTGTGAGGCATGAATATTGAAGAGTATGGCATGTGAATACATAAGAGTGTGAGGCATGAATATTGAAGAGTATGACATGTGAATACATAAGAGTGTGAGGCATGAATATTGAAGAGTATGACATGTGAATGCATAAGAGTGTGAGGCATGAATATTGAAGAGTATGACATGTGAATACATAAGAGTGTGAGACATGAATATTGAAGAGTATGACACATGAGTATTGAAGAGTATGACATGTGAATATATAAGAGTGTGAGGCATGAATATTGAAGAGTATGGCATGTGAATACATAAGAGTGTGAGGCATGAATATTGAAGAGTATGACATGTGAATACATAAGAGTGTGAGACATGAATATTGAAGAGTATGACATGTGAATACATAAGAGTGTGAGGCATGAATATTGAAGAGTATGACATGTGAATACATAAGAGTGTGAGGCATGAATATTGAAGAGTATGACATGTGAATACATAAGAGTGTGAGACATGAATATTGAAGAGTATGACATGTGAATACGTAAGAGTGTGAGGCATGAATATTGAAGAGTATGACATGTGAATACATAAGAGTGTGAGGCATGAATATTGAAGAGTATGACATGTGAATACATAAGAGTGTGAGACATGAATTTTGAAGAGTATGACATGTGAATACATAAGAGTGTGAGGCATGAATATTGAAGAGTATGACATGTGAATACATAAGAGTGTGAGACATGAATATTGAAGAGTATGATATGTGAATACATAAGAGTGTGAGGCATGAATATTGAAGAGTATGACATGTGAATACATAAGAGTGTGAGGCATGAATATTAAAGAGTATGACGTGAATATTGAAGAGTATGACGTGTGAATATATAAGAGTACGACGAGTATGAGGTATGAATAAAAAAAATGAAAATAGATGAGTATAAAATATGAAGTATGACAATATATGAGTATGAAGTGTAAAGAGTATGGAGTATGACAATAAAAGAGTATAAAGTGTGACAACATAGGAGTATGATGCACAAAGACAAAAAGAGTATGAAGCATAACAGTTATTGTATGGCCTGTTTCCAATGAGTACAAATACACATTGCTCAGCCCAGGGATTGAACTCACAAATACTATGTCTCCAAATTCACAAACTAATACTTTAATCAATGAGACTGTTGATGTTAAGCATACATATATAGTCTAGTATTTATTTATCATATATAGTGATTAAAGTGTTAGTTCCTAAATTTGATGATATTGTAATTGTGAGTTCAATCCCAGAGCCGGGCAGTGTGTACTTGAACTCAGTGGAAACTGGGTAATAACTTACAAGGGTGAAATCCATTGTAAGTACAAGGCCCTTATATCAAGAAAAATCTGAGCCATTAGTGGTTATTGAGTTCTGGTTTGAGTTTATTTTAGTCTCTTAAAACCTGTGCCTGCTATGAAGATATTTCCAGGCACATATTCTAAGAAATGGAGTCTAGTCAAAGTGTCATTTCCGTACACACTCTGAGGAGACTATTGATTATCCGATATCTGACTGTTCTACCCTCAACATCATCATCTTTCCCAGAACTTGCAGCACCCACCGACTTAAGGGACACTCCCGTTTCATCCTCAAGCGAAAATTTAGGAATATTCCTAAATTTTCGTTTGAGGATGAAACGGGACCCAATACTTTGATTCAACTTAATTTTAATAATTATATTGATGGTTTTGGCTCTCGTTTTTGAAACATAAGAACTTTTATGCAGCGAAGGAATCATCTTTTTAAAAAAATATTATTATATATATATATATATAATACAAATAATCTTATAAATATAAGCAGCTATACTTGTCCAGTAAAACCATAGGTGTTTTAGCTTGTAAATGAACAAACCAATACTCAAAGGAACATAAAGGGTAAAAAAAGAAAGAACTAAGAACATGTACTTCCAGTGAAAATAATCGTCTAGAATGAAAGTTCAGAGTCCAAAGAAAAAAACCTCCGACTCGAGTAAAGTAAAAATAACTAAGCAAAGTGCTCAATACGCTAAGTAGAGCAAACAAAGTAAGTAAACCTAAAGAGCCAGACAAACCTACCTAGGTTTCACCTACGCGGTTCATCAGGGTGAAACCTAGGTAAATTTACTTACTATATATATATATATATATATCCAAGTATATGATTGGCGTATACGAAATAAATTCCAATAACCAACAATTACGATTCTTAAAAGAGTGCTCAATACAGAGTAGAGCGAATATAATTATTTATTTAAAAATTATAACATAAATATGTTATAAAATCACTACAAAAATAACCATTTTTTTTCAACACCTCTTATCAAGTGATGATGTTGAATGTACATTCAACATCATCACTTGATAAGAGGTGTTGAAAAAAAAATGGTTATTTTTGTAGTGATTTTATAACATATTTATGTTATAATTTTTAAATAAATAATTATATATATATATATTTATTTTTTAATATAATTATTATTTATTTTATTTTGAGAGGTTTGTATATATATATATATATATATATATATATATATATATATATATATATGGTGCAATAGATAAATTGTTGACATTTGACATTTTTAATTGTGCTGTTTGTTTTTGATTTTGTCAATTGCACAATATATAGCAGTGTCAGTTGGGCATTATCTGTGAGAAAAAGAGCATCATGACACAATTCATTCTGCCAGAAATTTGGATTTACTGCTTGGCATTCATGCCAGAAGCTCCAATACGAACATATCAGATTGTTTGGGTGTCAATCTGAGGACAGTGCCGAGGATTTGGAAAGAGTTGGTTGAATCTAATGGTGGTTACAAAGTTGTTTGGAGTAATCACTTGTGATGCAGCATTATGCCTCCATGCATCCTCACACAGGGCCTCAAATTCAACACAGAAGCCTACATCAAGTGCCTTGAGGAGTTAGTATTGCCCTAGGTCAAGAGGGTGGCTGCTGGAAGACTGTATCTGACAAAAGAACTTTGTACTATGCCACTCAAGATGGAGAACTCAGTCATGGCTGTCAGACAATTTCTGCGATCACATCACCTCTCACATCTGTCCACCTAATGCTCCAGACTGCAACCCTCTTGATTACTATGTATGGGGTGCAGTTGAGCGAGAGACCAACAGACCTCTTAACACCAAAGATGAACTGAAGGCAAGGATTATGGCAGCATTCACCAACTTCCGAAGTCGTCTGGAGGCCATGGTTGGAGCCAATGGTGATTTTATTGAATAAATTTTCTCTTTAGTATTTGAAGATATTTTTTGTGCAATTTTGGTAAATATATCTGTTAAAATGAGATGTCAGTGTTATTTTCATTTTTGCATAATTTAGATGACAATTTATCCATTGAACTCTGTATACATCGGATAATAAGATATAAATTTTTATATATCAAGAATAGTTATGAAAAAAAAGATGTATGAAAATTTGGAAAATGTTATTGTGATGCCTTTCATCTGTTAGGACAAACACAGTCTGATGAAGTCCTAACGAATGAAATGCATCACAATAACTTTGTCCAATTTGTCATACAACATGTCAAATAATGCAATGACTCTTCAACTAGAATCAAGATCTAGCTACTGACATCTTTTGTATAGTAAAAACATTGAAATTTTCCTTTCTCACTGCTGTGCAATGATAGCTTGGTGGTAGAATCTCTGACTGATGCTAAATTGGTTGGGTTTTGATCCAAGCTTGAAACAATCAGATGTCTAGCCACACTGATGAGCTGTGATACAGCAAAACAGTCTGTCTGTAGATGACTATATATATATATATATATATATATATATATATATATATAGGATTAATGTGAGTAAAATTTGTGACTTAGATGATTGATGTTACCTTCAGCATCCCGACTCCAGTTTCGTAGACAAAACTGTATATCCACTCTTTAGTGGGTATCAGAAATTTACCGTTTATATTTTTTCTTTTTATATATATATATATATATATATATATATATATAAGGCATGGTGGAGTAATGGATAGCAGCTTGGATTGAGGAATTGGAGAGCCAAGTTTGAATTCCAGTCGAATCCATTACATTCAGTTACGTGCTTATACCCTTGGGAAAGTTATTAATCCTCTTCTTCTCTTTCCAGCTATGGGTAAATAGCAGGACAGACTGGGTTCTATAGCCTTGGATGGCAACTGGTCTAAAAGAAAGAAAAACTCTGAATTCAAAACCTGTGTAGGGTTGTTTGAGAACCTTGTGGCACATAGTGCACTAGGGCTCTGTATTTGACTCTTTAAAAAGTGTGGTTGGTTCTGCACAAAGCCTTCACCACTATAATGAAATCATATGTGCTGCTGTCTGGCTGTCGGTTCCTTGGAACTGAGCTGCTTGACCCTCATATGTCGAATATGATGGGAGAGTCCACCATATATATATGTATTGTGCATTTAGGTAGCAATCCATCATTTATGCATGTTTCATTAAAAATGACAGACAAGGTACTGCGATTAGGCACAGAGTGTGTAGAAACTGTCCAAATATTTTATAATTCCAAGCGCTTTTGGCTATACTTTTAGCCATTATCAAGGATGATTTTATTTTACAGTTTAATTGAGTGTGTGTGTTGTGTGTATGCTTTTAGTATTATAGAGATGTATTTATTTTCTGAATACAGTCAGTGTTATGGTCCGGTTCCTTGTACTGTGGTGATAGTCCAAAGTAGAACCAATAAAGAAGAACTCAAACACAGGTATGGAATAACACAGATATATTACAAACAGGAATATATATAGAGAAGTAGAAGTGTTAGTATGAACAATCAGGTTTAGTAGAGAGAACAATGTAGTCTCGACCAGTATCACTATTCCAATGTCATGCAGTAATTGTCTGAACGCGACTCTGTTTCGGACTGCCTCTGGCTCAACTCTGGACTTGACTTGAACGACTGACGATATTCAGTCACCCCCCCCCCCCCAGGGTGTCATGTGGCACAAGGCCTTTTTAACATAGACATTCCGAGCCCGTGGGCTCGGCCAAAAATATACCCATTGAACCCGTATAAATGGGTTCAGGGCCGGTCTACCTCCCCGAATGAGACTCCGCCCTTCGGCGTAGCCTCCTTCGGGTTCCTCCTGTCCGTAAGATGAGAGTATAACTGAACAGTCGGTCAAAACTTGAGCGACTGACTCCTTGCCTACTCCTGAGGTGCAGTATTTATTAAGTATGGAATAGTCCATTATTATTATTATGGTTAAGATCCCATAACAGTCAGCACATTGCGCCCATGTTCAGCGTTAATAATGCTAAGTGTTGGCCTTTTCTTTTTTATTATTTGGGCTTTCAATATTTTTAATCTGTTTTTACAGATTGATGAGGTTATTATGTTTGTATTTTGTGCTAGTATATTTTGAATAGAGTCTGGTAAGTTTGTGTGTGTGCTTAAATTGGTTCTAATAGAGCTATGTTCATATATATATATATATATATATATATATATATATATATATATATATATATACTTATCTTGGAATGATTTCCCCCTAACATAAGTTAGAATGTTTACAAATGCTCATAATAATTTAATTCGTCACTAAGTTAATGTCAATATTTTTTCTCCCAAATTGATAAAAATCTTATTGTTTCTGTCATCTCAGTACAAAGCCATTCAGTATTTTCTTATTTAATATAAAATTGAAAAAAAAATGACTATTATGTCAGATAAAGAGTAAATATGAAGTGGGGTGAGAAGAGATAATGAACTCAGCGGTGGGAATTATAATGAACCAAGGTAGATAATAAATAATTACACCGTTATTCAATCTGAGTACAAATCAATGTTTTTTTAGGTAGATGAGCACAGGAGTGACGGCATAATTATCTCCCTTCAATCGTAATTGTCCTATTTGTCACAGAAATTATTTTTTTCTCTCTTCTACGTCCGTCTGTCAGTCAGAAGCATGCTGAAAAGAATGAAACAGATAAATACATAGTTAGATATGAAGAGAATAGGAGAGATAGATATGAAGAGAATAGGAGAGATAGATAAATTGATTGATAAATATTAAGAGAATGAGATAAATAAGAACACACAGAGATAGACAGATATAAAAAGAATAGGTGAGATAGATATAAAGAGAACGAGGTAAATAGATATGAAAAGAATAGGAGAGATAGATAAATAGATATGAAGAGAATGAGATAGATATGAAGAGAATGAGATATGAACAGACTGAGATAAATAGATAGAGAGAAAGATATAAATAAATAGATATGAAGAGAATGGGAGAGATAGATAAATACAAAAAGAATGAGATGAATAGATAGATAGATACATAGATATGAAGAGAGATATATATGAAGAGAATGAGATAGATAGATAGATAGATAGATATGAAGAGAATGAGTTAGATATGAAGAGAGATAGATATGAAGAGAATGAGATAGATATGAAAAGAATGAGATAGATATATATATGAAGAGAATGAGATAGATATCAAGAGAATGAGATAGATAGATATGAAGAGAATGTTAGATATGAAGAGATAGATATGAAGAGAATGAGTTAGATATGAAGAGAATGAGATAGATATGAAGAGAATGAGATAGATATGAAGAGAGATAGATATGAAGAGAATGAGATATGAAGAGAATGAGCTAGATATGAAGAGAGATAGATATGAAGAGAATGAGATAGATATGAAGAGAGATAGATATGAAGAGAATGAGTTAGATATGAAGAGAATGAGATAGATAGATATGAAGAGAATGAGCTAGATATGAAGAGAGATAGATATGAAGAGAATGAGATAGATAGATATGAAGAGAATGAGATCGATATGAAGAGAATGAGATAGATATGAAGAGAATGAGATAGATATGAAGAGAATGAGATAGATAGATAGATATGAAGACAATAAGTTAGATATGAAGAGAGATATATATGAAGAGAATGAGATAGATAGATATAAAAAGAATGAGATAGATATGAAGAGAATGAGATAGATAGATATGAAGAGAATGAGTTAGATATGAAGAGAATGAGATAGATATGAAGAGAATGCAATAGATAAGATATACAATGATAAATATAAATGTAATCAAACAGATTTAGATATACTACTGTCATATTTTATCATCAAATTAATGTTTTCATAATAAATTTCATATAAACCAACCAATGCTGGTAACATTTTTAGCATATACTTATATTAATAGGATAAATATACTTTGTGAATTTTAACCTATAATATCTGTTTTAATTAGTACTACAGTCAATCGGTAGTTTTAAACAAGTAATTTAGACATCAAAGTAAAGCTTGTGTTAGATTTTTAGGTAGTTTCAACATGTTTTATAAAAACTGCAGTCTGAAGTTATCATGTAAAACTAGAAAATTGCTTTTTGCTTCAATAACAAATTACAGTAGGATCCCTCATATCTGGAATCCCTCATATCCAGAATCCCTCATATCCGGAATCCCTCATATCCGGAATCCCTCATATCTGGAATCCCTCATATCCAGACATGATTTTGATGTGTATATTTGAACTATTTGGGTGACATGTAACTGATTTGAAATTTCTGTTTTTCAGGATGGCTTGTATTCATGCAAAAGATGATGGGAATAAGAGGAAAAGGACAACTTTGTAGTTATTGCAAAAAGTAGAAATTTTAAACAGACGAGACGCTGGTGAAAGTTCATTCTGACTAACGACTGAGTTCAACATAGGAAAGTCAACATTGTATGATATAAAATCTTCCAAAGAAACTATTCTCTAGCATTCACGCTGTCACAATGAACAAGGAAATAAAAAACACAATTGTAATGAAATCTGGGCTGAAATTGAAAAAGCTATTGAAAAGGGTTGTCAGTTTTATGGAATGAAAGCCAGCATTCAGCTATGACTATTGCAATAATGCATGTAGGGTTAAAAATGTCTTTTGTTTAACAAATTTCAAGAATAAAAGCAAAACGAAATGCGGAAAAAGTTGAGAATGACATTAGAAGAGAAAGAATCATCATGCAACTGCAATTAAAAAATCCTCGTTACATTATTTATTTTGCATATATGGCAGACTTAATTTAATGAATTTTCATTAACATTACATAATTTATTTATTTTTCCTTAAATTCAATTCCGTTATATTTCACTCACCATTAGCTTATTTTGTTTACTATAAAATATTGAAAATAAATGTTAAACCTCATTTCAGTTCTTTTATTTTAATTTAAATATAACCCCCTCATATCCGGACTTTGTAACCAATTCCTCATATCTGGAAGGCCTTCTTTGTCTGGTTGTCAAGGATTCTACTGTAATAAAATCATTAACAATTGATCAACACTTATAATAAAACAAGTAACAAATATATATGATAAGTTGTTGAAGAATTCACATCTTAATATAAGGATCCTTTTTCTCAATAACAGCCAATAATCCATTATCGATTTTACAAATTTTTTTAAGTCAGTGGGTTCAATTTCTGACATGGTGGTTTTAATTGCTTCCAATAGGTCTTCTTTGCTTTTACATTGTTTGCCATCTTCATATAATTTCATCTTCACAGCTGACCATAAATTTTCAATCGGATTCAGATCAGGTTTTGATAGTGACCATTCTATCTCTCTCTTCTCTCCTGCAAACCTTTTACACTACAAAAATTCACAGGTAACTTTAGACACAGGAGAAGGAGCATTGTCATGCATAAATACACACTTCACTTTGAAACTTGTATCATTCAAAGAAAGTCTTGTCCATGTAATAGTAACAGCACTTCAGTTTAGTTCCTTCATTAACTTTTAATGGTCCTATAATAGTTTAGTTGACAATTTCAACTGCCTTCATTTAGCCACAAGCACACCCACATCAGATAAAATCCATAAAATCTATCTTTTGACCCATATATTAGGTTCATTGAGTGTTAACCAAGATTCATCCATGAAAATTACTTTAGAAAAGTCAATTTTAATGTAATTCTTGGTCCAATTTTGACGCTTTAAAATATTTGCTTTACTGACAGGAGTTTGCCTTGGAGATTTCTTCACAAATCCCAATTCACAAAGTATTCTACACCTTTTGTCCTTCTTGACTTCCTCAATTTGAGCCTGTTCAAACATCTGAACAATGGTCAAAAGTGGTTGTTTCACTATAACTCACTTTAGTTTATGTTCCCAATTGTTGGGTTACCTCCTCCTAATTTTAAAACCACTACTAGGGGGCGCTTTCCAGACTATAAATACTCTGCAATATTTTTTCTCACTCTCTTTTTACCTTTTCCACTTACAGTCAACATGTAGAACTTTTACAGAGATTGTGTTCCCTTTGAGAAACACATGAATAATACATACACACACACACACACACACATACATATGCACATTCACTCACTACACATACTTTAGACCAAAATGCTGCAAGTTGAACAGAAATCATAGAACAATAAAAAATAAAATAAAAAGATTGAAAATATTGGCAAATTAAAGCAAAGAATAGCTTTGATAAGGTTACACAAAGATATTTGAGAAAAACTAAAAGGATCATAAGAAAAAAAAGGGGATTTATCAGTAAGATATTTGAAAATGCTGGTTGCAAATGTAAACAAAAGAAAAATATACAGAATATTAAGATATTGACTCAAGACAAAAGCAATCCTTAGCAACTTTAAAATAAAAATTACAAAAAGGTATAAATTGGGCAAAGGAACACACAAAAACTGATTTCTCAGCAGTAATTTTCATTTCTAAGTATAAAACTAATGTTAGATGAAGCTGATGGCTGAGCTTGAGGTTGGGTTCTTCATGGAAATAGTCAACCAACACACCTTAGAAGTCATCAGGGTCAGGGAGATGGAGTAATATTTTGTGCTAGTATTGTAAACTAATATAATGGCCTCCATCCTGGCCCACATATTAATCCAACAGAAAATTTATGGTTCATCATTAAAAGAGATGGATATGAGAATGAAAAAAAAAAAACCATATTCAAGTAAAGATCTCTAGCAAGCAATAAAACCTGATGCAAATAATGTTAAAGTCAAAATAATAGAAAAGTTAACAAAAAGCAATGATTGAAAGACAAATGAAAGTTATGGAATGTCAAGAGGCTCAAATTAACAAATAATTAAAAATATTCAGGTATAAGAAATAGTATATTAGTCAATAGTTATTTTTCTACTTTTTGAATTTCACACTTAGAATAATGAAACTTTAAACAATTTATTATAAATATTTTTAATTAAGGACTGATATTATCAGCTGAAAGTATATGAGAATACAAAACCATATTCAAGTATGGATCTCTAGCAAGCAATAAAACCTGCTGTAAATAATGTTAAAGTTAAAACAGTAGAAAAGTTAACAAAAATCAATGACTGAAAGACTGTTATAGAATGTCAAAGAGCCCATATTAACAAGTAAAATAATAATAATACATATATATATATATATATATATATATATATATATATATATATATGGGATATCTTGTTGGCCAAATGTGTTCCCCTCATCTATATCTTTTGGATTTATTTTCTATAAATGAAGCGCTGTGTACATGTGTACATTTATTTTTCTATCTCAACAAATCTAAAGTAACAGGTAGTTAACTACTGTAGTTACATGCAATTAAAAATTAAATAAACTCATTTAAAATTTAAATATCAGAGTGAAGGGTTTAAGAAACAATTCTTTATTAAAAGATTTAACTAACTTTTCGTCACAACTGCAGTTGATATCATCTAATTAAACAGTAATTTAAACTTGAGCAGAGCACAGTACATTGCTCATGTTTTTTTTTTCTTTTTCTAGCATACGTATTGTTATGTACTCAAAATATTACATAGTTCAAGTTCCCTAATGTCTTAAGTGTGACTTATGTGAAGGGATCATAAAGAGTGTTGATTTGAAAAGAAAATGAAAACTACGTGTAAAATAAATATAAACAAACTATCCTGTTTAACTAGTTTATATAAATAAAAGACCAAAAGATGAAACACATTGTTGTGTATAGGAAGAAAGATTATGCCGAATTAAGGTGTTGAATGAAGATAAAATAATTTTATTATTTCTAAATTCTTATAACTTACATACATAGGATACTGAAGGTAAAAGGCTCAAAAGCCATACAAAGGGCAGCTAATTTATAAATTAAAATCCATTCTGTTGATGTGAATTATAAAATATGACACCCCAAAAATATGTTATCAATATTTTTTAATCACGACAGATAATCTGAAACTCAAGTGATATATTGCACATATAAATATATCCTGAAAATTTCCAGTATATAAAAACTGGATATGGGCCACTTTTGTTATCCCAGACTGTAGGATATCTAATAACAAAAGTGATGGAAACAAAAAGAATCTAAATGAAATCGCCTAGATTTTATGAAAAAAATTAGAAGAAAAAAATTCCCAGCATCCCTCATTCGTGCACATGTATAGTTGCACCAACATAACAAATTTACTCCGACAAAATCCTAAAGAATGAAATGTGTCACATGAAAACATTTTTCCACTTTTTCATACATTTTCCCTCCATTTATATATATATATATATAAACATAAAAAATCCATTGTTATATAATCCAAGTGGATCCTAGTAATATAAAATATTAAAACTGATCCACAAAAAGAACTCAATGTATTTATTTGTGCGGAATTCAAATTTCAGACCCATGTCAAGATCACTAAAAGCATGGTGTAGCATGACCGAAAAGAAGAGAATGAAAAGTACAATATTGTTTTGTGCCATTTGTTACATCAAAGGTTTCTGAAAACTCTCTGTTTGATAGAACAGATGCTTTCATTCCTTCATGATACTTAGGAGTGAAATGCCATGGGACTTATCACATATAACCTTTTTGCCTTTGTTCTTGAACAAATGTTTTATGCAAGCATCCTGTGGAACAGAACCAACCTTCCATATGACTTTAAAAAAACTCAAGGAGTTTCTTAACCACAGTCTTCCCACCATATTTAAAAATTTAGGTGGGGAATAGCATCTTTTCCGGGGGCTTTATTTGAGGACAACTGCTTGATAGACTCCTGGATTTCCTTTAGGCATGGCTCAAGAGACAACTGGGAAATTTCTGGTCGCTGATGAATTGAAGCAATGACATTGTCATCGATGACAGATGGGGAATTAAGGACACTTTTATCGTGATATAATTTTCTTCTTGTCTGTGTGGAGTATATATATATATATATATATATATATACGGGGACAATGATCACACACCTTCCATACTTGATACATTAAAAGAGAAGGATACTACCTACACCCCACAAAACACAGACATTACTATACAGACATTTGAACTAGCCGTAGCAAATGACATAAAGAAAACAATAGCATGTAAGCTGCCATGTGACAATATTACTGAAGGGGAACGTATAGCCACAACACTCTGACACATAGAGATGACCTGATCATAACACAGGCTGACAAAGGGGGTGCGACAGTGATCTGGGGAATCGAAGAATACATTAAAGAGGCCAACAAACAGCTTGCCAACAAAGAAACGTATAAAAGCTTACCTACAGATCCCCTTCCCGAATACCAAAAAGAATTAACTAGCTCACTAAACATAATGCTTTGCAACAATCTAATCAACGAGGAAACATGCACAACACTTACACCCACAAACATTACACCTGCTCGTTTCTATTTCCTTCCTAAAATACACAAAAGCAACAACCCAGGAAGGCCGGTCATTTCATCGTTCAACTGCCACACGACAAAAATTTCCAAATGCATAGACCATTACATACAACCGCTAGCTAAGGAAGTAAAATCCTACATCGGAGACACAACAGATCTACTGAACAAAATTAATCACATACAAACAGTTCCAGAGAATGCTATTCTAGTGACTATGGACATTAGATCACTCTATTCAAACATTAAACACAGCGAAGGGCTAACCACCCTTCAGGAAGCACTTACTAAAAGAAGAAAACAAGACACCCTCACAGAAGTTATCATAAAACTCATGGAGCATGTCCTTACATTGAATACTTTCAACTTCAATGGAGCACACTACCTTCAAATAAAAGGTTGTGCCATGAGCACCATTGCAGCTCCATCATATGCTACAATATTCATATTGTATGGGAAAATTTGAGGAGACCCATATCTATCCCCTCGTTGGTAGTGACTGCGTATTCTATGCAAGATATATTGATGATATATTCTTTGTATACACGGGTAGTGATGACAAACTTACCCAATTCCTTATAACCCTAAACACAGTGCACGACTCAATTAAGTTTGATTATGAAAAATCCACAACATCAGTAACATTTTTAGACACCCGCATTTACATAGATGAAAACAGGAAACTACAAACGACACTACACACTAAAATCACTGACACCCACAACTATCTACACTTTAAGTCTTCCCACCCTAAACACCTCAAAGAGAACCTTCCCTATTCACAAGCACTTAGACTCAGAAAGATATGTTCCAACAATGAAGAATTAAATAAACACATTGAAAATCTGGAGCATCAATTCACAACACGTGGCTATAAACAACACCTAATCAGCGAACAAATAAATAAAGCAATTTTCACACCTAGAGAAGACACCCTAATGTACAAGATTAAAAATAAATCTAGCCGCATTCCTCTAGTAACCACTTTCAATCCCACTCTGCCTCCACTATCCCAAATAATCAAATGTCGCTGGGAAATACTACATCTCAAACCAGACCTAAAAAAATTGTTTAAGGAACCCGGCCTTCTAGCATATCGTAGACCTAAGAACCTAAAAGAAATCATAAGTAGTAACCACATTTCAGGGGCCAAGGTAATCCATAATAAACTAAGAACAAAAACAACAGGATTTTCTCAACCATGTAACCCACAAAAGAAGTTTATGCTGCAACCATATTAAACACACAAATTCATTCACTAGCTCAGTCATTAAATCTACTTTCAAAATCTACCACAATTCTAACTGTAGAAGTCATAACATAATTTACCTCCTAGAATGCACACTATGCCAGAAACAATATGTAGAAAAATCTGAATGGCCCTTTCACTACAGAATTAATAATTATCGCAATCGAATTAAGTCGACTCCCCATGAGAAATTATTACCTGTAGAACAACATTTCCGCCTGGAAAAACACGATTTCAAAACCCATGCCAAATTCACTATAATTGAGAGAATAGAAAAGTTCAGAGCAGATAACATTAGAAAGATTTTAGAGTTCCATGAAAATAAGTGGATACAACGTCTAAAAACACACTATCCAGCCGGGCTAAACCATAAATTTAACAATATAGATAGTACTAATATATAACTCTACAAATCAAAACTTACCCATATTTCTCACCCACACAAGACAGACATACTTATGGAGGTGTTGAGGCCTCACACTTATACACACACCCACACAAATATACACACATCATACTCACTCACTCCCTAATGAGCCAAATGATAACACATACCCACTGCAATACACACACTTACACATATCATACTCACTCACTTCCTAAGAACCAAATAACACACGCACAAACACTTAACAGAGACACATCCCCTCTCCAGGACCAATAAAACTGTCAAACTGACATGGGGAATTCAGAGAAGCATAGATCCATCCAGCTCTTATCTCAAATAACAACTTAAAAGAGACTGTTTGACCAACACAAGGAATGTTAAAAGATTTGTGTTAAAAAGATAAAAAAACAAATGAAAACTACAGACAAAAGTTCATTTTCTCCACCAAGACATTCATTTCTGTAGTTTACTGCTACCAGCAAGCAGAAATATTTCTTCTCCTAATGATGGCCATTTTGGCTGAAACTAGTCGAGGAATCTAAATGAAATAATAATAAAAAAAATGAAAGAATATTAATCTACAACCCAGTGTGTCTGAAGATTTTAATTTTTTAATATTTTTTTAATATTTTTTATTGTTCAAAATATATATATATATATATATATATATATATAAAGAAATATAGTCTTAAGGTGTGCTATATTTATGGAATAAAGTGCTCAATATCAGAGATAGAGCGTGTGTAAATATAAAAGTGAACATAGAAGTCAACACTTAGAGGCGACAGTCTGTTTCATGCTATATGCAATCGTCAGGCCACGTGTGCTGTTATTTTTCTCGGCTATTTATATATATATGAAATGACGATTGCATATAGCATGAAACAGACTGTCGCCTCTAAGTGTTGACTTCTATGTTCACTTTTATATATATATATATATATATATATATATATATATATTTACACACTTTTTGATAATACAAATATAATATATATATATATATATATATGAGGTAACAATATATATTATTATATACCGAGAGCAATATTTGGGGAATTGTATAACAAAGTAGAAAAGTTTACTTGTCATGCGTTATGTTGGTATGTCTACATATGCACATGTACGAGGGGGGTTCTGGGTATTTTAGAAATTTTTTATATCTAGCCAAATTCTTTTAGAGTCTTTTCTTTTTCTTTCCATCACTTTTGATAGTAGGTATTCCAAACTGTGATATTAGAAGATATGCCAGGAATGGTGAAATGTCGTAAGAACCAGGATGCAAATTTATTGTAGAGGACCTTGTGATCAAGGCATTTTCTAGACATTTATGTCATAATGAATTATTTACTCCTTTGATCAGAGTAGCATTTTTAATGTCAAAATTGTGGTCAGTCTCCTTACAGTGGGCAACTAATGCATTCAATATTTTGTTTTGTAAAATGTCCCTTTTGTGTTCATATAATCTTTTATTTAGATCCCTTGAAGTTTCTCCTATGTATGTTTTGTGACAATTATTACAGGTGATTGAGTAAATTCCTCCTCCAACTTTTAGCTTATTGTTTTGTTTAGTATTGACTAAGTCTTTTATTGTTTTAGATGTAGTAGTAATAAAATTTATATTGAGTTCAGATAGATTCTTTTTGATTGTTGATGTGATAGAGTTAGTTGGTAGGATATATAGATAGATAGACTGAGAATAAATAGATTCGATTTTATATATGGAACTGATAGTGATAGATCAATTGATATAAGCTGCAAACAGACTTCAATTTATAAGTACTAATAGATATATATATATATATATAACCAGGATGCAAGTATATCATTACGCTAACCCAGATTTTATAAGTACACAAAATAATGTACTGTTTTCTAGCCTGTAACAGAGATGGGAATATCATGTGTGAATATTCAAAGTATGAAGAGCTTCTTTTAAAAATCAATATTGAAAGTGCTGGTTGAACATTGAACATTGACGACAGGCACCAGAGGTAAACAGTTATCTTTCTGCTACTGACAAAGTTGAGTGAGTGAAGAGAGAGTTGCAGGTTTGCCTCCAGCATTTGAAATTCAGTTTCAAGTTTGAGTGAAAGCTAGGATTTCAAATGTTAATTCTTCCAGCTAGTTAGGCTCAAGACCAACTTGGGTGACTATATCTTCCTCCCCACACAATTACCCTAAGCTTTCATAAAGCAAGTAAATAAATTCCATATATTATTAGTAACCTTTATTTTTAACAATTATTGTTCATTTTTTATAAGTATCTACTTTCATATTCATTTTTATTAGATAACGGATTGTCAACCATTATTATTCATTTTTTACTAGTATTTACTTTCATCTTCATTTTTCGTTAGTTATTAATTTCTGATTAGTATTTATTTCCATCTTCATTCTTTATTAGATGAAGTATTTTCATACATTATTAATTTCTAACTAGTATTTATTTTCATTTTAATTCTATATTAGATTAATGATTGTCAGCCATTATTATTCATTTTTTACTAGTATTTACTTTCATCTTCATCTTTTATTAGATGAAGTATGGTAGGTCATTATTATTAATATTTGACTAGTATTTACTTTCATCTTCATTTTTTTATTAGATGAAGCATTGTCAGCCATTATTATTAATTTCTGACTTGTATTTACTTTCATCTTCATTATTTTATTAGATGAAGCATTGTCAGCCATTATTATTAATATTTGACTAGTATTTACTTTCATCTTCATTTTTTTATTAGATGAAGCATTATCAGCCATTATTATTAATTTTTGACTAGTATTTACTTTCTTCATTTTTTATTAGATGAAGCATTATCAGTCATTATTATTAATTTCTGACTCGTATTTACTTTCATCTTCATTATTTTATTAGATGAAGCATTGTCAGCCATTATTATTAATATTTGACTAGTATTTACTTTCATCTTCATTTTTTTATTAGATGAAGCATTATCAGCCATTATTATTAATTTTTGACTAGTATTTACTTTCTTCATTTTTTATTAGATGAAGCATTGTCAGCCATTATTATTAATATTTGTCTAGTATTTACTTTCATCTTCATTTTTTTATAAGATGAAGCATTGTCAGCCATTATTATTAATTTCTGACTAGTATTTACTTTCATCTTCATTTTTTGTTAGTTATTAATTTTAACTAGTATTTGCTTTCACCTTCATTCTTTATTAGATGAAGCATTGTCAATCAATATTATTAATTTTTGACTAGTATTTATTTTCATCTTCATATTTTATTAAATGAAGCATTGTTAGTCATTATTATTAATATTTCATTCCTATTTTCACTTTTATTAGATGAAGCATTTCCAATCATAATCAACTTTTATTTAGTATTTAATTTCATCTTCAATTTTCGAATCAGGATTGTTAAACATGATTATATAAATTGTTGATGAGGAATTATTTTTATCCTCTTCCTGAGCAGAAATATTGTTAAACTGAATTATTAATTTTGATTAGTATTTAATTAAATTTTTATTAAATGAAGTTTCATTCAATCATAATTTTTCCCAGTATTTACTTTCATGTTCATTTTTATTCAATCAAGTATTAACTATTATTACCAATTTGGGATTAGCATTTTTACTTTCATCTTCATTTTTTTATTAGATGAAGCATTGTCAACTATTATTATTAATTTTTGACTTGTATTTACTTTCATCTTCATTTTTAGGCAAAATGCCTAGAATCTAGATTGATAGCCTGAGTAAAAATGAGATAAGAAAATCTAATAAAAAATATGTGATTATAATCACATTTTTTTAACACTAACCCTACCCTATACTAATTAAAATTTGGTAGCAATATTCAATCGCCAATATTCTTAATTATCTCCCTTGAATTGTTAATTTTTTTCTCTCGAAACACGCAGGAGGAAAACGTGCATGCAAATTCTCTCGTTTTTTTTTTTTTTTCTATTGATGCATTTATTAATCTGAACTTAAAGTGGCACAAGGCCACAAAAGTTGAACACTCAGTAAGTATCGTAATATATTCACGAACTGGTCTGCGACCCGACCTTGTTACTCATTTTACGTTTTTATTATTAAGGTAGGCTCCCTTTTAAATTTCCTTTTTATTGTAGCTATTTAAAAGCGCGGTCAAAATTTCTGCCATTCTCAGTTGAGCCATAAAAATTGTAACGATCAAAATTTCCATGCGCAGTTGATGGTCTAATCACGAGAATGAAGTGGACGGGAAGATAGAACTCCCTATGCTAAACGCGACGGGTGACTCTTGCAAAAATGCGGTCCCTAGACAAATGTGGTGACGTCATTTAAAAATATTAGAAGTTGTTAAAATTTAAAAGAGTGAAAAAAGGAGAAAGGCTGTTAAATAATAAAATAAAAATCAACTAGAAATACTTTATAAATAAAGGTTTAAGAAAATAACTTATTTACCCACCCCGACTAACTAGAGAGCACCTGCCGCATGTACTCTCACGGGCATTTAAATTGAAGTTATTTTAAATTTTATTTGATAAAGAAAAAAAAAAAAAGAAAAAGAAAAGAGAAATTGTTTTAATTCAAAATTGAAAATAAGAATAAAATAAAGTAAGTTTTTATTTTTAAATTGAAATACTTTTGACTTTCTTTTTTTTTAAATTTTAGTTTACCGACAACTTATTTTTAAAATGACGTCACCAATTACGTCATCACATTCCTTTTGGGACCGCATATTGATAAAAGTACTAAAAGAGCTTGCTAACCATCATATAACAACTGAAGGCGCTTTAAATATTTAGTTTAGCTTATAACTAACACAAGGCCAAAATAGTGAGATATACAAGTATTATTGAACTACTTTTTCAGTGAATTGTTCTGGAAGTCGAACTTGCTAGCCATGCCATTATTGCGTTATGATAGGCGCCCATTTCTGGTGGTGTAAAAATTCACCTCCATGTTTGGATAAAAAAAAATGCTTCTGTCCTCGACGTCATCTTCTTCAGTGAACCACTGTATTTGTAGATTTCTCTACAATCTACGCAGTGATATTATTGACACATCATCAACACGAGCGACATTTATTTTTGTCAGCTATTCATCCTGACTGACGTAAAAATGTCTTCATTTTTCCATATATAAGTAAAAACAAAACAAACAAAAACAACTATAAATTTAGGAAGTGAAACACTGAATGTTGGAAAATTTCCAAATTTTCGTCTGAAATCAAGAAAATGCGAATTCTAAGCAAAATGGTTTTATGTGTGATGGAGGGGGGCTATGGGAAGGATGATATCTTCTTTTAGTTTTAAATCTTCTTTTCTGAGCTCCTGTTTAAATTCACCCCAAAATAAAAAGAATTTAAATTTTATATTTAAAATTCAAGCGAAATTTTCCCAGAGCGAGGCCCTTCCATTGCATTGCGGTTGGGTTAACTTTTACGATCGCCCCAAATGTGAACGACACGGGTGCACTATTTCTAAATGTGGGGTCTACGTCCGCACTCACCCCGATAAACAAGTCAAAAACATTTTTTCCTTTTTTTTTTTTTTTTTTTTTTTTTAAATTGTAAAAAAATCCTTGTAAGTACCTCTAATATCACCCGCACTTATGAAATGAAAATAACTCCCTGATTTTTGGTAATTTTTCATTCTGAGGGTTGGAGTTGTTGCGAGGCAAGCTAAACAAATTTTGATTTAAAATTTATAATTTCTTGGGCTGAATTAATATTTGCGATAAGTAACTTTAATTAACAGAAAAGATCCTGCTTTTTTTAGGCATTTACAATCACACTAAAAAAATTGATTAAACAATTATAAATTATAATTTATAATTATTATGAGACATAATCGATCAGGGTAACATGAATGTTTGGCACTATAAGTTTCATTTGCATTTCTCTGTTGAATAAAAATTAGATATCTACTAAATTATATTTTGTTTCTCAAACAAAATCATTGCCTCCTTTTCTTCACAAATCGACGTTTTCTTTTTTTTATTCAAATTGTTCTGATAAACGGCCAGTGCCTGGGTCTCGCCCCCACCCCGAATATCTGATAAGGCTCCCCAAGTCCCCAACTCTCTACTACATCTCAATTTTAATAAGCTAGTGTTCATATGTTTTACAAATTTTATTTTACCCTAATTATAATAAAATAATGGATCATATGCAATATAGGTCTTGGAATAGGTGAACAAATCAACTATAAAATTTTTAAATAAATACAATGTATCTAAATACAAATTAGAGACTTACTTATCATTCCATCTTAAATTTAAATAAATCAAAAATGTTTTGCCGAAATTTTTTACATCAACTTGAGATTTTTCTTGTTAAAATGTTGAATAATTTTAACACATTTAACATTATGGATAGAAAAATAGTGAATTTTATATTGTTTTTTTTTTTTTTTCGAGACTTAGCATGAGCAAAATAAATTCACGGATTTGGACAAAAATAGACCCCAAAGAACGTCAAAATCCGCAAAGATTTGTCATCTTTTAATAGTCATACTTAATTTAATTTGTAACGTATATAAATGTAGGTAGAAAAAAAGTAAATGTTGAAAAGATAGCGTTGGTCATAAAGCACTGGCAGGGCCCCCCAATCAAGCTACCACTGAATTAGTATCACTAGTTAGGGTTATAGCAGTTGGGGAGACTCTGCTTCCCACAAATTTTTACCAACCCTAGTATGTTTTACAGGATTTTATTTTAACAAAATACAATAAAGAAAGAAATACAAGAAAGAAAAAACTACCAAAGCAAAAAAGAATAAAATAATATTTTTTCCTTCATAAACGAATCAATATTTTCCCTGTAGACATTAAAAAAAAATGAAAAGTTCTTTCATTTCTAACACAGACGATTTCTGCCAATCTAGTGGGGCTGGAAATTTTAAAGTTTCTTGCTGCTAACCATGTTGGTGGCCTTTGATAACTTAAGGCTAAATTCTGAATTTTTTACTCTTCCCCACCAACATTTGTCTCTGCTATGGCCCTGCTAGTAGTGATGTTACCAACAGCAGATGCCTAAATACAGACATATCTTTGTTTAAACCTCTTCTTCAATTTTTGTTTCTTGGAGTTTACAGAAAAAAACAACTTCATTATGTGTCGGAACAGCCCTGTCCTCGCTTTTCAGCCTCAACTGAGTTCCGAAGCATTTATGCAACCTTGTGTGTGATTAATTAGTTTTTACCCCATACAACCCCTTTTCCCACAGATAAAACATTGTTAGCCTCTTGCTAGTCTACTGCTATTTTCATGACAAGTGTTCAGATGAGTTATATTCCTTATTTCCACCAGTCCAGATTTTCACATCTCGGACCTGCCATGCCATGAACACAGACTTGACTCATCCTCATTCCTTTCATGAAGAAGTTCTACTCAGACATATTCCTCCCTAAAACTGTTGCAATGTGAAATAGACTCCCGATGGGATGCTTCTATGATTATTACAATTTTAACCTCTTCAAATAAAGGGTCAACCATTATCTATCCTACAGATCCTCATAATATGCAATCCTTACTCCCTGCCTAAATACCCTTGCAACATCTCCATTCAGTAAACTGCAACCTGGAGTGGCATTTAAGCCATGCATTTGGTGAACAACAGTAAAAACAAAAATTTGCTTGGGATGCAGGGTGAAATGTATTGTTTTATATTTATAATCTATGGGTGACGGGGAGGAGGGTGAAATGTATTGTTTTATATTTATAATCTATGGGTGACGGGGAGGAGGGTGAAATGTATTGTTTTATATTTATAATCTATGGGTGACGGGGAGGTGGGTGAAATATATTGTTTTATGATACATATATATATATATATATATTCAAGACAACACAAGAAGACATCTTAAACAGTCAAACATGGATAGAAATTGACAACACCTGAAACAAACACCCTTTGAAAATGGCTAAAGGTGTGGCTGAAAGCACTTGGGACATTGGACAATACGGACAATTTTTGCACTGTCTTACTCTGAACAAGCGAAAAAATGTAAGAATATTGGAAAAACTAAATTAAAAAAAAAATTATATTTTCAAAATATCATATTAAATAAAACATTTTAAAAAGAATGGTTGCTGCCCAAATATGCATTAATATAGATGTGTGTGTGTGTGCTAAAGTTCTCAGGATAAATCTGTAGGGAAGACAAATTGAATAAAATAGACAATCGGGAAAATAGTACTTAGTCATTGACGATGCGTTTCATCATTTGACTTTATCAAGGTAAGTGATGATAAACAAAAGCGAAATGTTGTGTAGTGTAAGCCTCTTTTTGGATATTAGTAAATTTTCTTCCTTTTGATAAAGTTAAATAAGGAAACACAGTGGCAAGGACTAAATACTATTTTCCAATTGTCTATTTTATTTAATTTGTCTTTTCTACAGATTTATTCTGAGAACTTTCAACACATTGTCAACATGGAAAACAAAAACACACACTTAGTCAAAATAAAAATAAAAGAGAAAAAAAAACAAAAAGTTACCAATATCCAAAAAGAGTCTTACACAGAAGCATCTTTTATATCATCACTTTCCGTAATGAACGTGTTGACTAGGACTAAATACTATTTTCCAATTTTCTATTTTATATATATGTGTGTGTGTGTGTATGTGTATTGTGCTAGCACAAAGTCACATTTTCCCTAAGAAATCATTTTATAACCAGTTACCAAACATCGCCTGAGGAATTTCAATCATAGTATTGAAACATGAAATCTTTTGTGTAGCGATTTAACCATGTTTTTTATTATAATCTCTTATAATAAAAGTATAATAATAATATTTTGCTCTACTTTGTACTGAGCACTTTTTAATAAAAGTAAATGCTAAGAACAGTGGATTATTAATCTATCTGTTCTTTTTTTTTATTTGGATAGATATCTTATATTTGCAACATTCTAAAAACTAATACAGTTGTATTAAAACTAATGCAATGCACCAATATTTGTCATTTACCAATTTGTAAAGAAATAAATATAGCAGTTTTTTGTATATATATATATATATGTGTGTGTGTGTGCTAAGGTTCTCAGAATAAATCTGTAGAGAAGAAAATTGAATAAAATAGACAATCGGGAAAACGGTACTTAGTCCTTGACGACATATTTCGTCATTTGACTTTATCAAGGCAAGTGATGATAAACAAAAGCCAAATGAATGTTGTGTATTTACATGAAATTCAAAAATTTTAAAAGACACTCCTGTGTGAGCCTTTGTTTTTCATGTTGACAATACGTTAAAGTTCTCAGAATAAATATATCATCAAATAACTCTAAACATCAAATTAATATACTGTAATCAAATGCATTCTAACTATAGGCAGGAGGAAAATTTTTTAAAAAGACTCATCCTCCACTGATCCAAGTGAAAAAGTGAGGTTGGTTTTATACTATACTGTACTAAATTTATTACAAACCACATTAGTTGTCAAAAACAATTCTTCTCCGTCAACTAGCATGTTACAAAAGGCCAACATTATACATCAATGTAGATGTTTTTTGGGAGATTGCATGTCAATACGTATGTTGGTTTGACAACAACATTGCTGTTGAGAATGCTTACATTTCACTTGGATGAACATAGTTCAATCTTACAACATTTAAAGAAACACTCATGTCCACATTAACAGTTTAGACAGATATTAGTTGAAAATACGTCTCTATTATACCAAAATAATAATAAGCAAAAATTTCAAATTCTAGAAACCCTTTATATAGGAGAAAGCCAAAATAAATAAAATCAACTATGAGTATAGCAATAAAGTACTTAAATGTTTGTAGTAGCAAAGTTTATATATATATATATATATATATATAAATAAATAAATTAAAAAATACAAAAGTTGCCTCACTTGCATGGAAAAAGCTTTGTGAATTTGAAATTAATATAGAACGATAAAAAACAGTAAAATGAACAGTAAAAATGTTTTGAATTTACAGAAATACATATACACATATACAGACAATTTAACTCCTTGAAGATGGTCTCAGATGAGACTGAAAGTACTTGGGGAAATAAAAATTATTTGAAAGAAAATTTTGGTATTTTTCTTAATCAATTTTCTACTGTTACCAAGAAATTGATTGGTGGACTCAAAAGGACTAAAACAAAAATAAACAGATGTTGTATGTCTAAATTATTTAACCAAACTTGTTTGAATGCCTAAATATACAAATACACACACACACACACACATATATATATATATATTAATAAAAAGACAAAAAGAGCTGATGCAATTCATCTTCCGTGGAACTTTATCAAGGCATGTGTTTGTTTCATTTTGTTCCTTTGCAGATACACTCTATTTGGAAATAATTTACACACACACACACACACACACACACATATACATACATACATACATACATATATATATATATATATATATATATATATATTATTGGACAACAAGATTCAAAATTACCTCATATAGGGGTGGGTATAGATCTATTTCAACCAACGAGAAGTACTTCAGTCAAAGTTAAATTTTAAATTTCTAATTCCGACACGAACACAGTCTATACACTGGGGTTGAATAAGACTGACCTATTTCTTGTTGGTTGAAATAGATCTATACCCACCCCCATATGTGGTAATTTTGGATTTTGTTGTGTAATTTTTATGCTCTGTTATAATAAATACGTTGAGCTCTTTTTTGTGGATCAGTTTTAATATTTGATATTACTAGGATCCACTTCGTTTATATACCAATGGATTTATTACCTGTATTATATATATATATATATATATTTTTTTAAGCATTTCACCCCAAGCAAGGCGGGAAGCCACTAGCATGCAAGGGGTTACAGAGATCTGGAGCGAGAGCAAATAGAAGTGATATAGGAAAGGATGAAGAGAAGGATAGGGGGATAAATCAAGGCATCTGGAGACGTCGATTGACATTACATTTGAATAGTTGGAGATTATAGCTATCAGGGAAATAGGTAAAGGGGAGGGAGTTCCACAGGTGAGAAGTGTGAGACATGAAGCTACTGGAGTAGAAGAGACGGCTACATTTAACAGTTTCGACAGTGAAAGAGTGAGAACAAGATGCCAGCCTAGTTGATCGCTTAAATTCATGAAGTCTGGGAACCAGCTAAAGCAGCTCATTGGAGCAGTTACCGTGAAAGTATTTGTAAAAAAAGACAGAGGGAGGCGACAGCATGTTTGTGAGAGAGCGACTGCAGACGATATATATATATATATATAAGATTACTACAAATAAAATTTGTCACTTAGCTGATTGATGTTATATTCAGCACCAACTCCAGAGTTTCATAGACAAGCATTTCTATAACTGTTCAGTTCACTCATCAGGAGGTTTCATCAGTTGATTGATGTTTTTCTCATATTTCGTTATCTTTAGGCTAAGTCTGATGTAATTAATTCATGTACTAGTTGGGATGCTTTTATTATTGCTGTTATGTTGATTTTCTTTTTTCTCTTTTTGTCTGCCTGTCTGTTTGTCTGTGTCTGTCTGTTTCACTGTGTCTGTCTGTTTGTCTATGTGTGCATGTGTCAAATGTTGTGGCTATTTCTTCTTTTCCTTCTTTTTTACTCTCTTTTTGTTCTGAATATCAAAGAAATTGTAACAATGTCATTTCCAGGAACACAGACAGAAAGTCTTTTAGGTTTTTTAAGATATTTAACAAGTAAATCTTGAAGACACTTCTAAGATTTCTCTAACACTGTGCATAAAAGGGTATTGAGAATTTTTGTATAAAATTAATAGTAAGCCTAGCAATTGGAGAAAATAAGGGTAGGATAATTGTGTTACACAAATTTTAATCTTGATTTTTTTACAGACTTGGACATCAGTGTCTGATATTTTTAATGCCACGTTTCTTCAGGACATTGGTGAATGTGGCTCTCCACATTCACCTCTTGTTAATTATCTTTGAATTTTTTAGAAAAGATAGTTGTGGTTTCCCATTGCCTTTTCCATGGTTAGGAATACAGCATCATCATTTTCCTAGACTAGCTGCCAATCAAGGCTAAAGAGCCCAACCTATGCTGCTATTTAACCCATAGCTAAAGGGAGATGTGATGGATTCATGCTTTTTCAAGGGCTGTAGTGAAGGCAACAGATGAGAAATTAACTAAGCGCAATTATTTCAGGCATGAAACACAGGTGTTGACAACTAAGATTATGCATTATCTGATGCCTCTGCCTTTCTCTCACTCGTTGCCTGTATCTTCTCATTTTTTCCCTTATCCCTTCCAATATAACTAACATCATGCTTTATCTGCTGCCTCTGCCTTTCTCACAGATGAAACATTGCAAGCTTCTCGCTACTCTATTGCTATTTCTATAGAAAGTATTTACACAAACTACATCCTTTAGTTCCACCAGTACTAACCTTCACAGATAAGGCCAGCCATGACATGCCCATTGTTGGGAACCACCCACATTCCTTTCGTATTCCATTGGTTCTACTTCAGCAGCTTTTTTCCATAGACTGCTGCTTTATGGAACCAACTCCCAAGAGGATGCTTCCTCAATCACTAAAAAAATCTGCTCACGTCTAGGGTCAACCATTATCTTCCCCACATATCCCCATAAACTGTGCCTCTTACACTGTGACCCACTACCTGGAGTGGCTCTCGGGCCTTGTACGGGGTGAAAATCATTATCTGTCTATATTTCTGAAATTAAGTATTATGTACACTTTTACAACATTTCGCCCGTTGTACGCTCCGGCCTTCTTCAGGTGGTTGAAATGTCGAACTGAGCCCTTTATTTCACTCACTGGGATAGACTGTTCTAGTTCCACGTGCCATGTCTAATGGATGTCAGTTATCAGTTATCTCCTGTTAATTCCCCTCTTCAATTCTCCACTGCCTTAACCGGGTATTGATCTCACACTCTTTGGGTCCTGTCACTGGGTCTAACCAACACCTTTATCCACTGTGCCATATGTCCACCTGAAGAAGGCCAGAGCGTACAATGGCTAAAACGTAATAAATATGGCGACAAAGATAAGGACAATAGTCTGAATGATGTAAATAGTGTATATAATACCTCTTCTCAGAAATATGGACAGATACTGAAGGGCTGAAACATTGTAATAAATATGGCAACAAAGATGAGGACTATAGTCGGAATAATGTAAATAGTTTACATAATACCTCATCTCATAAATATAGAAAGATACTGAAAGGCGAAACGTTTAAATAAATATGGTGACAAAGATGAGGACAATAGTCTGAATAATGTAAATAATATACATAATACCTGATATAAGAAGTATAGACAGATACTGAAGGTCTGAAACGTAATAAATATAGTGACAAAGATGAGGACAATAGTTTGAATAATGTAAATAGGGTGAAAATCATTGTTTAAAAAAAAAGTAAAGCTTTCTTCAGTTTTACCTCTCAATCTTCAAACACTTTTTTCCCTACTCCCTGTCTTTACTTTTTCCAAAATTCCCTTTTACTTAAGATTATTTAGTAGGTTTTCTAATCAGAAAGCAAAACTGATTTCAACACAGAAATCCAGGAGCTACTACACTTTGATCTCAGATAAAAAAGCATAACAATTTTATATGAAAACAAGCAGAATGATTTATTTGAACTGGTATCTTTATCTTGGTCCTAAGTAACTGTAGTTGAGTGAATATATATATAAATTTGGGTTAAGAATACAGAGTTTACCCAGTAGCCATGTCATTGAAATCCATAGTCTAGTTCAAGGTTTCTCAACGTGGCTATATGACCCCCTTGTTGGCCATGAGATATTTTCGGGGCCACAAGGCCAAGTTTGAAAAATGTGGAGGCACAGAAAATTTAGCAAATATATCCACCGAGCTGCTTGATGATGACCTAGCAGTTTATCTTGATCATTTGAAGCAGTTGTATAATGATATGAAAACTTGTTTCTCTGATTGACTCCAAATGACAGTGCCGTACTGGTTTATGGATCCCTTCATTGTTGATGCATTTGAAGTTGATATCACCCTACAAGAAAGTTTAATTGAACTTCAAAATAACACAGCAGCTCAAGTGAGGTTCAAGTATAGAGGATACCAGAAGCTGTGGATGAATGAAGGCATGCATAAGAATTACTCACTACTCTGGAAAGATGAGAAGTTGCTCTTACTCACTTTTCCCACATCTTACTTGATTGAATCTGGTTTCAGTTGGATGATCCATCTGCTGTCAAAGACTCAAAATCACCTTGGCATAGAAAAAAGAGGCGATTTACATCTCTGACAGTTTTCAAGCCAAACATTGACAATTTGGCAGCCCTGCACCAGTCACAGGGTTCCTACTGAACAAGATAGAGCTGATGGTACATGTATTTTTTGTTTTGTAAATAAATGAGTTTATTTAAATAAAATATTTATCCAAATAATATTATTCTTTGATTTACAACTGGAGTTAGTTTTGATGCCATAGTATTATCCAAACTACAACCTTTAATATTCCTACTTCTCTAGATGTATTAAGTTGGGGGATGGTGCAGGAAGAAGGAGAGGGGATAAGAACTCAAGATGGCATGAGAGGGCCATAAAGAACTCGCATTGGATTGAAGGGGGCCACAACCAGAATAAGGTTGGGGAACATTGGCCTAGTCATGTTGACAGGGACACTTGAGAGCCAAAATTAATATTTGTGTGTGGAAGAGGAGGCAAAATTCAAAGTGAATGTAAGGAGATTTTTAAAAAAAATTCTTTGCTTTATATAAGCATGAAAATTTCTTGGACACATATTGAGAAAGGTGAGTTTAGAGAGTTTGATACTCACAGGTCATATTGCAGACAAGTGGGATGGGGGAATACAGTGGCTATCAGCTTTATAGGATTGTGTGAATAGATGGTGGAAAGTGGGCGGGAGGCTTGGCAAAGGGGCAAACACTGCTAAGGGCTACAAGTGATGTGAGGCTGTGGAGAGCCATGTTTGTCTACATAGAAAAGAGAAGATGCTTCATATGGCCTAGTCAAACAACTTTCAGAGATTATTTTTTGAAATATTGTTATAACACTTTATTAAATAAAATATTTTTAAATTGAACAGTTTTCCTCAAGAATATTGGTACTCATAGAAATATCAAAATTGTTCACAAATTTCCACAACTTTCAAACATGATAGACCAACTTTGTAGAAATTAACTAAAACTTGTGTATTTTGAGATTTTTTTTTTCTCAGAAATCTAAGTTTATTAAAATCTATATATTAGCTTCTGTGTGCAGTGTCCCTTCAGGATGTGGGCATTTATGACTTTCCTCAATTTCCTGTCTTTGTAGCCTTTAGAAAATTTTGTCTTTTTGTTATCTCTCCTAATCCCTATTCTGCCAACCATTTACACAAGCTCGTTAGGCAGGAGTTATGCACTACTTTTCTCTCTCCCTTTTGCTTTCCGTATGTCCTGTGAGTATCAAATTTTCCAAGCCCTCTTTCCTTCTTATGCACACTAGGAATTTCATCTATCTCTTTCTGATGTTACATAAAAGTATCCTTTTTGTTTCTATTTTCTCTAAAACTTCATTGTTGCTCACATGTTCAGTCGATGGTATTCTCAGTATCCTTCTGCAGAACCAAATTCATCTTGACCCAGTTCTCTTCTCCATCTGTGAGGATATTGTTCAGTATTTACCACCATAGAGGAGCATCAATATTACATAATAGTTCAGTACTCTTTTCTTTGTTTCTAATGGAATTTTCCTGTTTCTTAATACTTTGCTTAGCTTTTGGAAGGTATCTTTCACTATCCCAATGTACCTTTCAGATTTCAGTGTTGCATTTTCCATTGTTCCTAGATATTTAAGTTTTTACTCTTGCTTGATTTTGGTATCTCCAATTTGTAATTTGCATGTTGGGCTGTTGCTTTTACTGGCAACCTTCTTGCAATTGATGTTTAATCCTTTCTTCTTGCTTTCTTTCACTTACCTACTGACAGAATTCCTGTAGTTTGCTCTCTGCATCTGCTATCAACACTGTGTCATCTGTATATTATCTAATGTTGTTAAGATAATGAATCCTGGTAGGATATTGTTGTAGGATATTATAAAATAAGTCACCATTACGTTACAGATATCACTTCTTTCATTGTGATGTGTATAGACATTTGATATTAAATATTTATGGGCTCCAGAAGCTTTTCTCCTGCAAACAATATTAACAGATTCATGTGAGATCAGGTAAAATAATTAACACAAAACAATGTATTTATTAGGTTGGTGTAAAAATAATGACGTAATAATGTCGTTTTTTGACGTTAAAAAATACGTCAAAAAACGACATTATTACGTCATTATTTTTGCACCAACCTAATAAAAAAAGTAAGGAAAATTATATTAGGTTGGTGCAAAAACAATGACGTAATAATGTCGTTTTTTGACGTATTTTTTAACGTCAAAAAACGACATTATTACGTCATTATTTTTGCACCAACCTAATAAAAAAAGTAAGGAAAATTATATTAGGTTGGTGCAAAAACAATGACATAATAATGTCGTTTTTTGACGTATTTTTTAACATCAAAAAACGACATTATTACGTCATTATTTTTGCACCAACCTAAAAAAACAAATGGCAATTGTATGTATATATTAACAAAAGTAATTGTATGTGTACACAATTGAAATGAAAAGACATTGAAACTAGCTATGAGAATGTGTGTGAAATAAGTGTGTGTTATAGACATGTGTGTGTGACAGAATTAAAAAATCAACAGAGGACCAAGGAAGCGAACATGCCCTGTTGGCAGTGCTCTTTATCAATGTTTGATTTACATCTGGGAGCAAGAGATAAAAAGAGGAAGATAAAAGAAATGACTTTTTAGAGACCTAAAGAGCACCCTCTAATAGGCGTTTTTGGCAAAGCCAAGTGGGTTAACTCACAATATCAACTGCACTTCTACATTATAGAGTATAAATGTTTTCCTTTACTACCATCTAATAGAGTTCTTGTTGTTTTCTCTCTGCATCTGTTATCAGCACTAGGTCATCTGTAAATCTAATATTGTTAAGATAATGAATCTTGGTTAAGATATTGTTGCAAGATTCTATGATGTTGAAATAAAAATAAGTCACCATTATTTTGCAGATATCACCTTTTTTGTTGTGATGTGGATAGACATTTCATATTAAATATGTATGGGCTCTTGGAACATTTATCCTGTAAAAAATATTGGCTGACTCATGTGAGTCCAAGTAAAAATAAGATATCAAAACTATGAATGAAAAATAAACGACAATGCATGTTATTAACAAAAGGAATTGCATGTGTACCCAACTGAAAGGAAAAAACATTAAAACTAGCTATGAGAATGAACTTGTTGCGTGTGTCTGAAATAAGTGTGTGTTATAGACATGTGTGCGTGACAGTCAAAAAAAATCAACAGAAGACCAAGGAAGCGAACAAGCCCTGTCGGTAGCGCTCTTTATTTATGTTAGACTACATCTGGGAGCAAGAATTAAAAAGAGGAAGATCAAGGGAATATTTGACTTTTTAGAAACCTAAAGAGCACCCTCTAATAGGCGTTTTTGGCAAAGTCAAGTGGGTTAATTCACAGTATCAATTACACTTTTACATTATAGAGTATAAATGTGTGTGCGTGTGGGGGGTAACCTAGAGATCAAATGATAATATTTTTTGCTGGGTGGAGGGACTTTCCTCCACTCCATAGAATTGTCAATGCCTATCAAGGACAGTGGAATAAGATCAGTTTTTTTTACATTTTACTGATTACTTCTTAGTTTGAAATTCTGAGAACATTACCGATAAGCAGCATAAAACGGTGAAGGTATCTGAAACGTTGTGACTAAATATGCCAGATTTTTTAATAAATCATTGTATGTCATTTTAAGAGTAGTAATAAAATAAGCACATCTCATCGCCCTTCTCGCTTATAACCATCCATCACAATTAAAAATAAGCGTTTTTACTTTTTCATCACTAAAAAGCTGAATTAGTCAAATAAAACTTCATAAGTTTCTCTACTTAGAGAGTTACTATACAGTGAGTAGGCATGCTTTTCATAGTCGTTTCATTTTTAAGTTTATGTAAACAAGCCGACACCCATATAGGCAGAAACACACAATGACCTCTCATCATAAAACACATCCGCGTGTGTGTGTGTGTGTGTGTCCGGAACATGGCAAAGAAAAGGAGACGAACAGACAGAAAGGCGAGTGCAGTAACCTAAACAAAGTCCATTTTGGAAATCAATAGCAAGCAAATAAAAATAAATCAGGGAATGTGGGACAGGCAGGTGTGGTAAAGGAGGTGGGGGTGACGCGAAAACAATTGCAAAGGGAATTTCCTACGGATATGACGTCATTTTAGGTAGGCGGGGATTTCTTTCCTAGTGTCAACATACATTGTCATCCATCATCACCGGCCGGCCGTCGGCATTGATATATTTCTTCAAAAACAAAAGAAAATTTAATTTTTAAAATGATAACAAAAGGGAAATTAATAAAACGATTGATTTTTTTTTTAAATTGGTTATTTAGTAAGGCAAAAGGCTACAGCAATAGAGCGCTTATTGATGTTCGAACGAGACGTGTTTGCGAAGGAAGCCATGAATCAGAAACGATAAGCGCACGATTTTCTTTCTTTTTTTCTTTCTTTCTATATTTTTATCGTTTTCTTTATTTAATGTTCCTTTCTTTTATTCCTCCAGTTTTCTTTCTTTCTTTCTTTCTTTCTTTCTTTCTTTCTTTCTTTCTTTCTTTCTTTAATGTTCCTTTCTTTTATTCCTCCAGTTTTCTTTCTTTCTTTCTTTCTTTCTTTCTTTCTTTCTTTCTTTCTTTCTTTCTTTAATGTTCCTTTCTTTTATTCCTCCAGTTTTCTTTCTTTCTTTCTTTCTTTCTTTCTTTCTTTCTTTAATGTTCCTTTCTTTTATTCCTCCAGTTTTCTTTCTTTCTTTCTTTCTTTCTTTCTTTCTTTCTTTCTTTCTTTCTTTAATGTTCCTTTCTTTTATTCCTCCAGTTTTCTTTCTTTCTTTCTTTCTTTCTTTCTTTCTTTAATGTTCCTTTCTTTTATTCCTCCAGTTTTCTTTCTTTCTTTCTTTCTTTCTTTCTTTCTTTCTTTCTTTCTTTCTTTCTTTCTTTAATGTTCCTTTCTTTTATTCCTCCAGTTTTCTTTCTTTCTTTCTTTCTTTCTTTCTTTCTTTCTTTAATGTTCCTTTCTTTTATTCCTCCAGTTTTCTTTCTTTCTTTCTTTCTTTCTTTCTTTCTTTCTTTCTTTCTTTCTTGTTTAGTAGAGTTTTAAATAATTTCATAATTTATTTTATAATTGTAAATTAATTACTATTAATTAGTATTATTCATTAAAAATTATTTTATGAAATATATTTTATATATTTTAATAAAATATTTCATATTTTATTTATAAAATATAATATTTTATTTTATATCTTAATTATTAAAATATAAAATGAAATATTATAATTTTATTTTAATTTTAATTATTAAAATAATACAAAATATAAAATAAAACATTAAAATTTAATAGCATTTAAATAAATGATTTATTTAATTTTTAAATTGTAAATAAGTTAATTTAATTACTATTATTAATTAGTCATTTTAAAATTATTTTATGAAATATAATATTTTATTTATAAAATATATTTCTTTATTTTATTTTTAACTATTAAAATATAAAATAAAATATTATTTATAATTTTATTTTATATTTTAATTATTAAAATAATACAAAATAAAATATAAAATATAAGTATTTATTTAAGTTTTAAAAATTATAAATAATTATTAATTTTAGAGACAAAAAAAAGTAAAAATTTCACTGTAAAATTTGCAAAAAAAAATTCAATATCTCGAAAAAATTTAAAACTGCACATAAAGTTACGTTGTAATTATTTTGAATTAAAATTTTTAGTACCACCAGCAAAAAAAGTCATGTGTGGGGCACCCATTAAAGATCGAACTCACGTCATCAGTAATGACCAACGAGGCTAGTCTATGGTGAAGTGCTCATGCGGGCACTCACAGCACTATTGAAAGGGGGGAAAATGTTATTGTTTATCAACAAATACAAAAATAACTACGACACTGAGTTGGTTAGGTAGATAAACAAAAACACTTGACTAGACAGATAGATAGATAGATAGATAGAAGGTTGGTGCAAAAATAATGTCGTTTTTTGACGTATTTTTAACGTCAAAAAACGACATTATTTTTTAACCAACCTAATAGATTATAGATAGAAGAGACTTAGAGAGTCAATAGATAGAATAATAGGCTCTTACGAACAGAATGAGGTAGAGGAATAGACTGAGAATAAGATAAAAATAGAAAGACAGACAAATGAACAGACTGAGAGAAACAGATAGTGTAAGAAAGAGAGTGAGTGAGTGAGTGAGTGAGTCAGGCGTCTACTCGAACGGGTTGTTTAGCGATCTCGTCTCCCAGAGCAACTTTCATCACCGCGTGTCAAAATGGGCTTCTTTTTAGTTTGGAAATATAGGCGCCTACTGTAGCGCACTTTTTTTTTTTTTAGCAAATTTGTCTCTCGGCTCAATTCGTTTGTTCAGTAGAGGGAATTAATTCGATCTTTAGGGATTGTCCTATTGCTATGAACTTGTACCTCACAGAGCTGGGCATAATAATCACTAAAATAAAATATAATTTAATTTTTCATTTTTAATATCTATCTATCTATCTATCTATCTATCTATCTATCTATCTATCTATGTTCGTTATCAATCTATCTCAGTCTGTTCTTCATTATCTTCTATCTATCTATCTATCTATCTATCTATCTATCTATCTCAGTCTGTTCTTCATTCTCTCTCTCTCTGTTCTTCGTGAAAGATTGTAAAAAATGGTCATATTCAGTTTTTTTTTTAAATTTTTTACTCTTTTGTTTACTATACAGTACTTCATTGCTGTTATTTTTGTTTTTGCTTTCACATTTTTCCTATGCTGACGTTACACAATCTCACTCACAATATTCATATAATAAAGAAAATGTTAATTAGGTAATAAAATAAGCACATCGCATCTCCCCTCTCGCTTGTAACCATCCATCACAATAAAACATTTTTCAGTACTAAAGCAAAATGAGTCAAATCTTTTTTTTTTTTTACTTTAATTTACAGCTAAATTGTAAAAGGACAGGCGAAGGAAAAGAAGAAGGAACCGGGTTTCATGCCAGGGAGTTCGATCCTTACTGAGTGGTCTGCTGTATTTTTATTTTTTGCCTTGTAGATCAGGCAAGAAGAAGATACTGATCAAGTTTATGTACGATTTGTTCACCTTTTCTAGATGTCCAGTTTTTCTTTTACAGACATATCGGATTGGTAAGGAAGGAGAGAGAGAGGGAGAGAGAGAGAGAGAGAGAGTAGGCAATTACACCACATCATACACACCACATCATACACCACTTCATTATCACATCATACACACCACATACTGTATATGATATACACGGTACACCACATCATACATACATCAACATCACATATATCAAGCACTGTTTTTTAAAAATAATAACAAAAATAATAAAGAACTTTGGAACGAGTTCTTTCCTATTTTCTATATATTTTTACACACACACACACACATATACCACATCAGTCTCTTACACGTGCGTGAACCCATGCATAGAATCACTGCAACAATGAAAGAAGCAGAATGTTTTTTTAAATATTTTTAAATTAATTTAAACTTATTATATTAAAATTTAATATAGGTTTTTTTATGTGAGAGGTTTTGAGGGTAATTTAAAAAGGAAAAAGAAAGAATATAAGACGTGAGTGACTTTAACTTAAAAAAAAGTGCTATATTCCTGAATCTACAAAAAAAAAACCTCAAAGTAAACAATAAACATCAATGTACAAAAGAAAGAAAAAAGAAAAAAAAGAGATCTTTCTTTTATCTTTTACTACTTTCTTCTCTCGTTCAACATTCTTGTTTCTTATTCGTTCACTTGTGTCTCATTCATTCTTTCTTTCCTTCAGTCGTTCGACATGACTTCTCAAAGGTTAGGTCATTGAAAATGATTTATTAACGTCACGATGTAAGTAACAACGAATAGATACGGTTTCGATCCTAAGTGCAACTGTTTCTCAGTAATGCCAACATTTATTTTTACACCGAAAAATAAAATGTGTACTATTAATTTTTTTTTATAATTTTTATTTTATGGTAAATAAGTGGTTAAAAATTTAAAAGAACATTTTTAAATGCCAATATATCTGATTCTGCTTTAAAATATTGAAATTACATTATTTTTTTCATTCTTTCTGTTTTCGATTGGCAGAAAAAAATGGCCAAGTTTTATATTTCCTGACTTGCTTTTTTTTTTATTTTTAAAATTTTATTTATTTATTTACTCAGGTGTCAAATTTCTGCGATGAAAATTGAAACTACCTCGTTTATTTTCTCTCTAGTCTTCTTCTGATATGGCGAATTCATTCGAGGAACAAGAAAGAAAGCTGTGCTCATCATTTCATTATTTTATTTTATTTCGTAAATTTTAAAACTGGCTTATTCATTTATTTAGTATCGTCACATAACATTTGCATTAATTCTTGACCATTTTCTGCCTTCCTGATTTTTAATGCGTAGTAAAATCATTAACAATGGCAATGCATTTATTTTATTTAGCCCTAAAAGGTTTGCATTCATTCCTGACCACTGACATTCTGACAATATCACTGTTTGTTGTTTTGAATTCATTTTCATAGTAAAATCATTAGCAATGCATTTCCATTATATAACATCCCTATTCAATCATTAATGTTTGCATTCATTCCTGACCACTGACAATCCCTTTCTTCCTGATTTTCAGTTTTCACTGCATTTTTATAGTAAAATCATTAGCAATGCATCTTACATTTTACATATAACAGCCCTATTCTATACTGATAGAATAGGGCTGTTATATGTAAAATGTAAATATCTGCATTCATTCCTGACCACTGGCAATACCTTCCTTCCTGATTGTCAATGCATTTTATATTAAAATCATAAGCAATGCATTTCCATTATACATATAATAGCTTTATTCTATCAGTAAAGCCTGCAATCATTCTTGACTACTGACAATACCACTGTTGTTTTGAATGCATTTTCATAGTAAAATCATGCATTTCCATTATACATATAACATCCCTATTCAGTCAGTAATGTTTGCATTCATTCCTGACCACTGACAATCCCTTTCTTCCTGATTTTCACTGCATTTTGTAGTAAAATGATTAGCAATGCATCAAGAGGTTCAATGTTAATATCTATTTGTGTTTCTATTCTAAACTGTGTTGTATAGAATTAGTAGCAATTCCAAGCTGTGTTGTATTGAAATAGTAATAGTTCAATGTTGAGGAGACTTAAAAACATTCCTAATAAATTCTGGCTTGTTTAAAAGCAAATGATGTTGAGGGTTGGTTTAAAATGTCTTATAAAATGTGCTTCGATTATCTTTAAGCATCTTTTACAATTAGATGTTTTTAGAATAAGTGTTATGAATAAGGATTTTTCTAATGATAGAAGGGACTTGAGTCTACATATTTCAGAGCTTCCTTATTGAACTAAGATCGCTCAAGTATTCTCCTTAACACAGTTGTCATCTGACCAATGGACACATTATCAATTATTTTTTTGTTTATTACAAAAGTCACATTTTTGTATAGTGCAACAAAATTGATAACATGGAATTACTAAAACTCCCATTCAACAGGACTAAAAATTACTACTACTTCTATACAATGCAGCTTAGGGCATAAACATTGAAAAAACATTAACAAAAAATCCACTGGGACACTAATCACTATGGATAGTTTGTACACACTTTCAGTCTTTGTAAAATAAAGACTAATTATAAGAACACTAAAATACTGAATAAAAATCTTACAAAATTTTTCTTGTTTGTCTCATTCAATAAAATATGTTAAATATATATATATATATATATATATATATATATATATATATATATATATAATTTATATGTATATATATATATATTAAAAAGATAAGAATGCTGACTGGAACAGTCAAAACCGTGGTAGTGTTCCAGTCTGCTCTCTTATCTTTTTAAAATATTAAATCACTCTGCAAGTTTGGCTCTCCAACTTGAAATTAAACACTTTTTAATGTGTACGATTTTAACAAATATTTCACCGTTTATTTATTCCAGCATATATATATATATATATATATATATATACACCATCCAGGTTTTCATAAAAAACAATAAAACGCCTTTAATGATCATAATTATAAATACTACATGAGTACTAATTAAAACAATTTTTTTAATGTTCTTTTTTAAATCATTACTCATCTCCCAGTAATGGAAAGGCTCCATACCTTTGTTTACTCTTCCACTATGACGAGGTTGGTGCATGACTTCTGGAACACCCCAAATATATATATATATATATATATATATATATATATATATATATATATATATATATATATATATATATACACACACACATTTCATTCATTGAATACAACAGACAAGGTGCTTTGATTTAGTTTTTTTATACATTTTCCTCATGCGATCTAAAAAATTTTTTCTTTTCAGATGATAAATTATATAAAAACTGTACAAATGTTCTTTTAATCCGAGCACTTTCCGCTATACATTTATCCATTTTCAAGGATGAAATATTTTAACTGTTAAAACATACATACAACAAACTATTTTTTGAAAATGAAAACGTTATATAAATACATACATACAACAATCTATTTCTTGTTAACAGTTAATATATCTTGTCTGTCATAATCAATGAAATGTGCATGAAAGAAGGACTGCTGCCTAAATACACAAAGATATATATATATATATATATATATATATATATATATATATATATACACATGCAAGTTTTGTTAAATTCAACTGACAATATTTTTCCAATTTCTTAATGAGATGTCGTATATCAGAATGAAAATTATGAATAAATTATATATACACCCTGTCATGATATAAGGGTTAGCAAACTGGTCATATGTCAATTATTATTATGTAGTGAGTTTGATCCTCACTGGGTGCCAATTCTAAGATATGCTAAGTAAATAACTACATGCATATAGTATAGTTGGTCTGGTACAAGGACATATGTATGGAGCATCAAGCAGGTTCTGTCCCATCCATAATGACTTTTTCTTTTTTTTTTAATCATTTCACCCCAAGAAAGGCTATAATGCCACTAAGATGCAAGGCGTTACTGAGAGTGAAAGAGAATGACAAATTGGTGAGGAGAAAGGACAATAAAAGAAGAGGTTACGATTGACATTACATTTAAATTTTTGAAGATATTAGGTGGCAGTGAAGTAAGAAATCAGAAGCAAGTTCCACAGGTGAGAAGTGTGACAACAGAATCTATTACAATAAAGCTTCATCTGTAAAATGGTCAGACCTAGCTGCCAATCTAGTATTGTGCTTAAATTCCTGTAGTCAAAGTACGAAGAAGGAAAGCTCATCAGAACAATTGCCATAGAAATATTTATAGAAAAGACAGAGGGAAGCCACATCAAGGTAATGGTGAAAGTGACTGTAAATGAGATGCTAGGTTTGACGATTATGGCTCTCCACAACTTCATGTTCCTTGTAGCTATGAATAAAATTTGTTTTTCTGATATTTCTCTTAAGCCCTGTTCTACCATCCATTTACTCAAGCTGACTAAATATGCTATGCATTGTCTTCCTCTGTTCCTCTTGCCCTCTATCTGTCCTGTGAGTATCAAATTTTCCAAGCCCTCCTTCCTCATTATATACCCCAGAAATCTCAACTGTCTCTTCCTGATGTTAAGTATTAGTTTTTTCTTTTTGATTCCATTTTCTCACAAATTTTGTCATTATTCACATGTTCAGTCCATGGTATCCTCAGCATCCTTTTGTGGAACCACATTTCTGTTGCTTCCTCTTTGAGGACATCATCCAGTACTCACTGCCATACAGGAGGACATTAACAAGGAGAAAAGACAACAAAAGAACAAGTTTCAGGAAGACAGAAGATTGCAACTAATGTTGCATTTAAATTTTTGAAAATCATTGGTCATAGGAAAGCAAGAAATTGGAAGAGAGTTCCACAGACAAGAAGTGTGAGAAAAAAAAAACTGAGAAAATACATCAGTTCTGATTGGTCCATCTCAGTGGCTCTCTAAAAGCCCATATCTGAATGTTATGGATTACTGTATCTGGAGTATACTCCTAACTCCCTTTCAAAACCGTTGTTGTGACCTCATTGATATTGATTCATTGAAGTGGAACAACTGAAGCATGACATGAAATTCCTCTTGACACGATCCGGAAAGCTACTGCTTCCTGGTTACCACACTTACAACTTTGTGTTGAACATTTAGGCAAACATTTCAAACATCTACGATAACTGTGCATGAATCATGATAGCGAAATATATTTCCTTCTGAATTTAGTGCTCTTTTACTGTGGACCCTATATTAGAATAGAACTTATTGTAACATCTAGCTAATTCAACAGTGAAATGGTGAGACCTAATTGCCAGTCTAGTAGTACATTTAAAATCATGTGGTCAAGGTGTACCAAGGAGGAAAGTTCATCAGAACACTTACCATGAAAATATATATAAGAAAGACACAGGGAAGGTACATCATGGGTGTAGGAACATGACTGAAGTCAAGATGCAAGGTTATGAGCAATAATATTACAAACCCTTCTTCAGATTTTATAAAGAATCTTGAGATATATAGCAGAAGCACTTGACCAGATCTGGCAGCAATATTCAAGGTATGTATGAATGGTAGATTTATAAACATATAAGGTGGATTCTGACAAGAAAAATTGTCTGGTACGAGACAGTGAACCAACTTTCCTAGCAGTAGACCTAGCAATTGATTCAATATAATCTTTCCACTTCATGTCATATATAAATGCAAGACCAAGAAAGTACCTGTCCTGGTTATGACGATAAACTACATCCGCGTCCAGGGTAAGATGATAAACTATGTCCAACAGCAAGGCCTCTGATCAGGAGGCTTTGAGGAGCGTGGAACCACCTCTTAATTGCTGGTGTTCCCAGGTCCACCCTGACCCAGAGTGGTAGCACCTGCTAGGGTCCCAGCAATGGGCAAATATTTAACCCCGAAACTGAAGTAAAAAACATTATAAAAGTGTAAAAATAGGTATAACTTTGTAAAAAATTATTACCAGAAATAAATTTACAATTAAAAATATTACCAGCAATATGTTTTTGAAAAAAATAATATTACCAGCTATACATTTTTGAGGAAAAAAATATTAACAGAAATTTTTGATAAAACAAAATATTACCAGGAAAAAAAAAGTTGTCGGCATTAAATGACCCATTGAGGTTGCTATGCCGTAAAACAAAACAAACCAAACCAAGAAGAAACAATGAGTTGTTCTACGAGAGGTTAGCATCACTCTAATAATTTTTTACTTAAATGGAATTAAAAACACTACAGTATATTTGTTAACTCATAAACTATTCTTTATCAGATCATCCCTCAAAATCTCAATATATTTTCTCACTTGTATAGCTTTGGGATAGTGAAAGAAGCCTTCCAAAAGCTAAGCAAAGTATTAAGAAACAGAAAAATTCTGTTACTGTAGTTAACTGTTATGTAATATCAGTCCTCCTATATATCAGTGAATGCTGGATCATCTCCTCCCAGACGAAATTGATTCTACAGTAACATGCTAAGAATACCATGGACTGAACATGTGAACAATGAAGAAGTTTTAGGGAAAATGAAACAAAAATGAAGCTTATACTTTCAAGACACAGAGTTGAAGTTTCTTGGAACCGTAATAAGGAAAGAAAACTTAGGAAATATGACACTGACAGGACCTAATGAAGAGAAAAAAGCAGCAAGTAACCTTCCTAATGAGCTTGGATAAATGGAGATCAATGAATGGGAGGGAAAGTAAAAAGAGTTTAGCATCAGCGTAGTAATTTCTTACTTGAATGAACTTAAAAAAACTACAGTATATTTGTACACTTGATCTTTATGAGATCATCACCGAAAAACATGAAGGTGGAAAAGCAATTGAAGATGAGATACCTGACCAGGACTGATTCCATTGCAGAAACTTCTTTGGATTTTGTTGAGGATCTTGGGTGATATAGCCAGAGCACTGGACCAGATATGGCAGCAATGTACAATGCATGGATGAATGATAGATTTATAAATGTGTAAGATCGATTCCAACAAAAAAAAAATGATCTGCTACAAAACAGTCAAGAAACTCATAATTCATGACAAGGTTCCCTGTCAGTGTGTTTATATAATGTGTTTATTTTGCTCATGACATTCTATCAAAGTATTTTCATTTCTACTAGCAGAAGACGATTGATGATAGCTGACAAAGCCAACAAAAGAAAAGAACTTTCTACAAGAAGGGAATGTCTATGAGAAAATAGGCAAAAGCCAGTTTCTGAGTTCAGTTTCTTTTCATCAACATAAGTTATATAGTATTTCTTCAGAAGACAAATAAGCAGGAAACCTATCAACACAATAAGCTAAATAGTATGAAAACAAAAAATAGTCTGCAATAAACGATATATTTTTAACTATTAATTTAAATAATTGGTTGAAAAAACAGGCTATAGCAGTGCATCTCACCCATGGTAATCAAAAGCCTGATTGCAGAGTCTGCCATAACCCATGTATATTTATCTAATAATTTACATGATTTGTTGAACAATCTGGCCATCCTAGTGCTTTGCACCGATGTTAAACAAAGGTAGATTGCAGAATCTGCCATGACATGTATTTTTACCTAATACTTTATATGATCAGTTGAAAAATCTGACTATTCTAGTGCTTCTCACCCATGGTAATCAAGAGGCTATTTTTACCTAATAATTTATGTTTGGTTGAATACTCTCACTCCCATAATACTTTTTACCCATCATAATCAAAGGAGTCAGCTGATTAGTAAACCTACTAAATAATCTTAAGAAAAAGTGAATTTTGGAAAAAGTAAAGACAGGGAGTAGGGAAAAAAGTGTACGAAGATTGAGAGGTAAAACTGAAGAAACCTTTACTTTTTTTTTAAACAATGATTTTCACCCTATTTACATTATTCAAACTATTGTCCTCATCTTTGTCACTATATTTATTACGTTTCAGACCTTCAGTATCTGTCTATATTTCTGATATGAGGTATTATATACGCTATTTACATTATTCGGACTATTGTCCTCATCTTTGTCGCCATATTTATTACAACGTTTCGCCCATTGTGCGCTCCAGTCTTCTTCAGGTGATTTGGAATGTTGAACTGAACCCTTTATTTTGCTCACTGGGGTAGACTGTTCTAGTTCCACGTGCCATGTTTAATGGATGTCAGTTATCAGTTATTTCCTCTTAATTCCCCTCTCCAAGTTCTCCACTGCCTTAACCGGGTATTGATCTCACACCCTTTGGGTTCTGTCACTGGATCTAACTAGCTCCTTTATCCACTGTGCCATGTGTCCACCTGAAGAAGGCTGGCGTGTACAACGGCTGAAACATTGTAATAAATATGGTGACAAAGATGAAGACAATAGTCTGAATAATGTAAATAGTGTACATAATAGTGTCCCAGAACAGTCTACCCTAGTGAGTGAAATAAAGGGTCCAGTTAGACATTCCAACCACCTGAAGAAGGCTGGAGCATACAACGGGCAAAACGTTGTAATAAATATAGTGACAAAGATGAGGACAATAGTCTGAATAATGTAAATAGTATACATAATGCCTCATCTCAGAGATATAGACAGATATTAAAAAAAACCTTTATAACTTTGCACTTAGAACTGATTACTCTACTCTTGAATCATCTGGAGTACCCTTGCCTAACTTCCCACTTAGAACTGATTTTCTGTTGAGTGATATGCATAGAACCCTTTCCATTGTCTCTGCTATCCATTCTAACCTAAATCCCCACAAAGCATGTGGACCCAATGGTAACCCTGTAATAGTCATTAAGATGTGTGCTCCCAAACTGACTCCTGTTCTCTCTAAACTGTATAATAAATGCCTCATTGCCTCCCGCTTTCCTGCCTGCTGGAAGTCATTGTTGATTGTTCCAGTTTTTAAGGACTCTGGTGAACCATCTGACCCATCCAACTATCGACCTATTAGCCTTCTACCTCTTTTTGGGAAACTCCTAGAGGTCCTAATCAATGCTGAATTGGTTCACCATTTTTCATTGCAGAGCTTTTGCTCACATAAGCAATACCACTTTCATTTTTCCAGGTCAATTGCTGATATACTAAAAATAATTGTGGAAAGACTCTATCATACTCTAGATAAAAATGGTGAAGCCTGGTCTGTAGCATTGGACATTTCCAAAGCCTTTGACAGCATTTGGCATTCAGGTTTTCTCCACAAACTGAAAAGTTATTGTATCTCTAGGCAGATTTTTGAACTGATTCAATCTTTCCTATCAAATCATGAAATCAAAGTTGTTCTGAATGGCCTCTCATCTGCATCCTTTTGTAGTAACACAGGTGTCCCTCAGAGCTGCATCCTTGGTCCTACACTGTTTTTAATATTCATTAGTCACTTTCCCAATGAAATCAGCTCTCAACCTGGCATCTACGCTCTCAGCACTACAATTTACTACTGCCTTGATAGTAAGGCTGATCAGTCCAACAAAGTCAAAATGGCAGCTGATGTCCAAAACAAAGTCAAGTCCATCACTAACTGGGGCAAAAGATGGCTTGTCAATTTTAACACCACCAAAACTAAACTTCTCTCAATTAATCATCTGAGAGACCCCTCTCTGCCTTTCATCAGCATGGCTGATGCTATCCTCAAGGAAAGTGACATGTTGCACTTTCTTGGGCTAATGCTCTTGGCCGACATTAAGTGGTAAGACTACATTGGATCCATTGCTAGGTCAGCTACTAAGAAATTCGGTTTACAATACTGACTGAAACAATTTTTCTCTCTGGAATTTATCTTGCATATCTATAAGTCTACCATTCTTCCATGCTTAGAACATTGCCACCATATATAATAACAAAAATTATTTAAGTAAAAAAATGAATTACAGATACATTTTCCAAACTCAAAAACCCTAGAACGCTCAAGAATTAATAAGACTCTCTTAAAACTGGATATCAGATTGCTACACTTGCCTCTGATACTCAAAACTGAAAGAGTGGAAAAGGCATGAAACCAATAAGGAGAGAGGATAAAGAGACAAAAATAGCAAAAGAAAGGAGAAATAATGACAATATTCTATACATACACACACTACTCAGATGGACACATGTACATGCCCGTGTACACCTGCATGAATACACATACATACACACAATGAAAGAAGAAGAATCAACCTTGCACTAATGAAAAGTGCATAAATTATCTTTTAACTCAATATATAAAAAAAATGAGAAAGTAAACAGTCACTTGCTGATATCCCCTGGCAAGTGGATGGAGCGATTTTTGAAGGGACTGTCTATAAAACTCTAGGGTCAGCATGCTGAAGGTAATATCAATCAGCTAAGTGACAAATTTTATATTTGTATTAAACCTATATATATATATATATATATATATATATATATATATATATATATATATATATATGTATGTGAAGACTTGGGAAACCATGAAATTTTAAGTTGTACTACAAACAAAGGTATATGTGCATTTATTAATATATACTTCATAGATCTGTTTAACGTACATTGAACACTGTTTTGTTTGGACCATAAATTAAATAAATATTTATTGGCTTATATGTGTATGTAAGCTATCACACACTTATACAGTTGGTAATATCTTGTCATTTAGTTTATATCCACACTTATATATATATATATATATATATATATATATATACACACACACACACACACACATATAAGGCATGACAGCCTGTGCAAGGCCATCATGCAAGGCACCCTTGAAGGTGGATGCAGGAGAGGATGACAACGCAAAAACTGTTTGGACAATGTCAAACAATGGACAAATATGAATATACCAGAATTGCTGATGGCTGCCATTGATAGACCTTTGTGGAGGAAATTCAATATGACTTCTGCATTCAGATCCCCCCCTATGATTACAAAAGTCAAGGGGATGATGATAATGATGATATATATATATATATATATATATATATATACACACACACATATATGATTATATATATATATATATATATATATATATATATATATATATATATATATTTATATATATATGCACACACATTATGGGCATATGGCCAAGTGGTTAGAATATTTGATTTTCTGACTATAAGACCCCCACGTTTGAATTTGACCATCGTTGATTTGTCAGAAAAGTAACTTCTTGATGTTACTAGCCTTATATATATTGAGAAGAATGATAAAGTTGAAAAAAGGTGAAAAGCTGAAATGAAAAATAAATTAAAATCATTTACAATGCTTATACAGTAAGCATATAAAAGCTGTATTCTATCAGTAATGCTTGCATTAATTCCTGACCACTGACAATCCCTTTCTTCCTGGTTTGGTTTATTTTGTTTTCCGGCATATCAATATCAATGGGTTATTTAATACTGACAAGAATTTTAGGATAGGTTCATAGGAATAGAATATGTATTCTATGTAAGAAATCAATTTGCAGATCAGGTTTCGTTGACATATTTTTGTAAAGATGGTTTATGTCAAGAGTCAAATCTATGGCTGGTAATATTATTTTTCCAAAATGTATCACTGGTAATATTTTTTTTTCAAAAATGTATTGCTGGTAATATTTTTTTTTTCAAAAATGTATTGCTGGTAATATTTTTTTTTTTAAATGTATTGCCAATAGTATTTCTCCAAAATATATTGCTGGTAATACTTTTTTCAAAAATGTATTGCTGGTAATATTTTTTTTTAAATATATTACTGGTAATATTTTTTTTGGGGAAAATGTATTACTGGTAATATTTTTTTAAAATGTATTGTTTGTAATATTTTTTTTCCAAAAAAGTATTGCTAGTAATATTTATTTTTCAAAAATGTATTGCTGATAATATTTATTTTTTCAAAAAGGCATTGCTGGTAATATTTTTTTTGAAAAAGGTATTGCTGGTAATATTTTTAAAAAAAAAAAGGTATTGCTGGTAATATTTTTTTTTAAAGGTATTGTTGGTAATTTTTTTTTTTCAAGAAAATATTACTGTTAATATTTTTTTTTACAAAAATGTACTGCTAGTAATATTTTTTTTCAAAAATGTATTGAGGTATTTTTACTATAAAAATCTATTTTTATACTTCCAGAGTGTTTAGACACCAGTTTGATTGTTAACTATTTGCCCATAACTAGGACACTAACAGAGGATTTGTTAACAGATGTAGTTTATTATCATATTCAGGACAACCTTTCTTCCTGATTTTCAATGCATTCCTATAAGAAATTCATTAGCAATGAAGTTATATTATGCATATAATAGCCCTATTATATCAGTAATGCTTGCATTAATTCCTGACCACTGACAATACCTTTCTTTTTGATTTTCAATGCATTTTTATAGTAAAATCCCTAGCAATTCATTTCCATTATACATATAACACTATTCTATCAGTAATGTTTGCATTCAATCCTAACCACTGACAATACCTTTCTTCCTAATTTTTGATGGATTTTTATAGCAAATTGATTATCAACGCATTTCCATTATACTCATAACATCCATATTCTATCAGTAATACTTGCATTCATTCCTGACTATCAACAATACCTTTCCTCCTGATTTTCAATGCATTTTTATAGTAAAAGACTTTTTTAAAACTTGAAGAAGTGAGGCACGCTACTCCTTGGCTCTAGTTGTCAAGTTCTTTGTCTTCAGGCAGAGTTAGACTTGGGGCTTTGTCTACTGCTGGAGGCTCGGCTGAAAAAGACAGACAAGAATTGTACCTGATCCTGTAAATGTGGGGGCAGGGGAAATTATGACCTTTGGCCTGGTGAATATGCTTGGGTTCCACACAGAAATTTAGACCTTGTGTCACATCTCATCTTGGTGGTGAGACTGGGTAAATATCGAGTTTATTAAAGCTTACTGATAAGCAAAACATATTGTCTCGAACAATTCTATTACATATATAATAGTCTATTCTATCAGTAATGCTTGCATTCATTCCTGACCACTGACAATACCTTTCCTCGTGATTTTCAATGCATTTTTATAGTTTCCTCGTGATTTTCAATGCATTTTTATAGTTAGCAATGCATTTCCATTATACATATAACATCTATATTCTATCAGTAATACCTGCATTCATTCCTGGCCATTGACAATACCTTTCCTTCCTGATTTTCAATGCATTTTTATAGTAAAATGATTAGCAATGCATTTCCATTATACATATAACATCTATATTCTATCAGTAATATCTGCATTCATTCCTGACCATTGACAATACCTTTCCTTCCTGATTTTCAATGTATTTTTATAGTAAAATGATTAGCAATGCATTTCCATTATACATATAACATCTATATTCTATCAGTAATATCTGCATTCATTCCTGACCATTGACAATACCTTTCCTTCCTGATTTTCAATGTATTTTTATAGTAAAATGATTAGCAATGCATTTCCATTATACATATAACATCTATATTCTATCAGTAATATCTGCATTCATTCCTGACCATTGACAATACCTTTCCTTCCTGATTTTCAATGTATTTTTATAGTAAAATGATTAGCAATGCATTTCCATTATACATATAACATCTATATTCTATCAGTAATATCTGCATTCATTCCTGACCATTGATAATACCTTTCCTTTGCTTGGAAAAGTGCTGGTGAGCTTTGTAAAGAAACTGGAAAAATCCTGTAACAGAGTTACAGACAAAACCATCATCAGTTCAGATGATAAACTTCGTTTCTGGGATGAAACATCATTTTACTTATTATAAAAACCAGGTTATGTGTGTGTGTGCGTGTGTGTGTGTGTGTGTACGTTTATATATTGGATCGGATTTCCTACATTTTTCAACCGATTTCAACAAAACTTCACAGGACTACGTAAAATTACCTTGCGGTGGTTCTGACAGCGCCAAAAATTGGAAAAACAATAGTTTTTGCACAAAATCAATTTGAAAACACGATTAAGAGGCATTAATGAAAGGGGGACAACTCATATCGAGTTATACTTATAAAACCCAGGTTGTTTGTGAGTGTGTGTCTGTGTTCGTTTATATATGGGATCGGATTTCCTACATTTTTCAACTGATTTCAACAAAACTTCACTTTTTTTTTGGCAGGTAGTGTTTCTTACTGTCTTGCACACTTTATTCTTTATTTTTACATTCAGAATTCTTTAAAAATTCCATTTACAAGACAATTGTTTACAATAAAATTCTATTCAATCGGTAGACTCATAACGATTGAAAACAATGTTTTTGTTTGAGTTTGGGTTTGACCAATTCGTAAAAAAAAAAAAAAAAAAAAACAAAAAAAAAAAAACAAAAAAAAAAAACAAACAAAAAAAATAATTAAGACATGCGTGGCCGTCAACCTTAAACAATAATCTTTGTGAATTTTATTTTTCAGTCTTTATGATGGTCGATACTTGATCTATCTCTTACTGTTACATCCCCGGGCAACGCCGGGCTCTACTGCTAGTTAACACTATCCTAAAGCAGTTCATCTACACCTCAGACAACATAGGTGTTATATTACAATATAAAATTATATATAAATTATATTACAATATAAAATTATATATAAGTTATATTACAATATAAAATTATATATAAAAATATATATAAGTTATGTTACAATATAAAATATCAAAATATAACACTTACAGGATAATAATGATTGGTTGCCCTTTTCCAAACACAATCGTCTTCTAGGATGGCTAGCCAATCCCTATGGCAGATGCCTGCACAGGCACATTTGTGTTTATCTGACACCCACAGACCTCACCTATAGTTTATACTACAACTATGCTGAGAAGACCTTAGTTACAATTTCTCTGGATACAGCATATAATCTAGTATAATCAGCAATTTGAACAAGGACAGTACACTTCATTCTGTAGAGGTTTCTTCTAGACTCGATGAATTACTTATTAGGTTGGTGCAAAAATAATGTCGTTTTCTCACATATGTTACTATGTGAGAAAACGACATTATTTTTGCACGAACCTAATAATTATGATTATTTTAAATCCTCCTAATTATTTATTTATATATATATATATATATAGAAATACATATATATATATATATAAATACATATATATATATATATATATATATATATATATATATATATATATATATATATATATATACATATATATATATATACATATATATAAATACATATATATATATAAATACATATATATATATATAAATATATACATATATGTATATAAATATATATATATATATAAATACATAAAAATATAAATACATATATATATAAATACATATATATATAAATACATACATACATATATATATATATATATATATATATATATATATATATATATATATATATATATATATACATAAGATTGCCAAGCAACACATGACCACGCGAGAGTGAAAACGAG
>OZ010609.1:957325-997325 GCA_963932145.1 Acanthosepion lycidas | reverse complement strand
TATATATATATATATATATATATATGTATGTGTGTGTTATATATATATATATATATATATATAGTAAAGGTAATAAATCTATTGGTATATAATCCAAGTGGATCCTAGTAATATAAAATATTAAAACTGTTCCACAAAACAAGCTCAATGTATTTATTATACAGAGCAAATAGTAGTACTCACTAAAATCCAAAATTAACTCATATGGGGAACCGACCTATTTAACCGACAAGAACTTCATCAGTCTTATTCAACCCTGGTATATATACTGGGGTTGTCTATATAACAGGGTTGAATAAGACTGACAAAGTTTTTGTCAGTTGAAATAGGTCTATTCTCTATATGAGGTAATTTTGGATTTTAGCGTGTACTACTATATATATATATATATATATATATATATATATATATATATATATATATATATCCAAGTATATGATTGGTGTATATAGAATGAATTCCAATAACCAACAATTACTATTCTTAAAAGAGTGCTCAATACAAAGTAGAGCAGATATAATTATTTATTTAAAAAAAATTTATAACATAAATATGAAATAAAATCACTACAAAAATAGCCATTTTGTTTCAACACCCTCGGTGTCTTATCAAGTGATGACGTTGAATGTAAAATAAATGGTTTTAAAAGTTTCAAATTAATCACTTGATAAGACACCGAGGGTGAGAAACAAAATGGCTATTTTTTTAGTGATTTTATAACATATTTATGTTATAAATTTTTTTAAAATAAATAATTATATATATATATATATGTATGTGTGTGTGTGTGTGCAAATATGTAGAAAAATAGGAAAGAACATGTTAGGTAAATAATCCGGGGTTCTTCAGTATTTTTGTTTTTATTTTAAAAAAAACACTGCTCCATACAGAAGTAGAGCTTAAATTATAATTATTTTTTAAAAAATATGATTCCTTCGCTACATAAGAGTTCTCATGTTTCAAAAACAAGAGCCAAAAACCTCAATATAATTATTGAAATTAAATTGAATTATAGTATCAAGCCCTGTGTCATCCTCAAGTGAAAATTTAGGAATAACCAATCTTGAAATTTAAATGACCATTTTGATAAAGGGCATAAGAGTCAATTTGTATCCACATATCAGTCACCTTTGGAAAGAGGTCAAAAGAAAGAAAGAGGGCCAGGGTGTCCATTTCAAAGTGAATGATGTCATTCATGTACACACATCGTCTGGTCAGTCACAGTGACAGATAGCTGTTGGCACCATAATACGTTAAGTGTCTAAAGAATTTTTATTTATTTTTTTTTTCTAAAGGGCTGTTTTGTACGTTGCACTGAACTACAATTTGTTTTTTTTGACGACTTCATAAATGGTTTTTCTATCTTATGATTGGGTTAAGCTTTTAAACCTTTTATTAGGCTATGAAATTTAATTTTTTTTTATGTTAATTATTTAATGTGAAAATTTGTTGATGTCGGCAAAAAAAACGTTAACTCATATCTATGTTTTAATAAATTTTCATTATTTAGAAATTTAATAATGTGTAGTTTTTCATGTAGGCATAAAGGGCATAGGTCATCCCAGGTTTTACAAGTTCTTGTTCTATTCATTATTTTTCATTTTACTTTTGGTGTTTTATTCATTTCTTTTAAATGCCAAAAATATTTGGATAGAGATGATGTATTATGTATAATATAATAAAATATAGTTTTAAGGTATGCTATATTTATGGGTTAAAGTGCACAATATCAGGGATATGCAAATGTAAATGTGGACATTGTACTCAACATACAAAAGCAACTGTCTGTTTCATACTAAATGCAATTACCAGGCCATGATGGTTTTGTAGTATGAAACAGGCTGTCACCTTTGGGTTTTGACTTCAATGCTCACTTTTATATTTAAATATATATATTTATATGTATGTGTATATGTATGTAAAGAGCTCATCCTATGTAATGCTGGGAACCCTATTAGTAATATTAGTACAGGCCAAACACTATAAGAATGAATAAAAAAAATTTTAAATTTCTATTTAAAAAAGAAAGAAGAAAAGTTTCTTTGAAAATTTCTTGGCTTGTGACCTCTATGCAGAACAACATCCTAGAAGCCATTGAAAACAAACATCAAAGCATAACGAAATGTCAGGAACATACAAGATCTTCAGTATGGTGGCCAGTAATCAACTGAGAAATAATTAAGAGCAGGACCAGTGCAAGGGTCTCATTCCCACCATCTATGATATGGGCCACCCCCAGTCTACTACATCTCAATTTTCATAAGGTAGTATTCATATAAAATACAAATTTTATTGTAACCTAATTATGAACAAGAAATGGACCATATGCAATACAGGTGAACAATTCAACTAGAAAAATTGAAAACAAATCCAATGGATCTAAATACAAATTAGAGACCCGTCATAATAGAGCATTTCATCTTAGATAAATCAACAATGTTTTGCGGCAATTTTTAACATCAACTTGAGATTTTTCTTGTTAAAATGTTGAATAGGTTTAACACATTCAACATGATGGATGAAAAAGAGTGAACTTTTATAGTGTTTTTTCTAGACTTAGTATGAGCAAAACAAATTCATGGATTTGGATGAAAAATACGACTCCAGAATGACATCAAAATCTGTGAAAATTTTTCATCCTTTAATAGTCAGTTGTGCTTAGTTTAATTTGTAACGTATGTAAATGTAGGTAGAAAAAAGCAAATGTTGATAAGATAGCAAGGGTAATAAAGCACTGCCTTGAGCCCCCAATCAACTGCCCCAGTGGGGGTATTCGGGGTTAGAATGCAACCGGTTATGATTAAGAGAATCCAGACATGCACTCAGTGTGAAGAAAACAGGCAAAATCAGAGGAAAGAACTCCTTAGCTCAACTCTAACTGAATATCGATTTCAAATGATTGGCACCAAATTGTGTGAACTAAAAGTTAGGTTGTATCTTGTACTGGTGGACTGTTTCTCTAGATATTTAGAAATAGTAGAAATACCAAACATCAACATAGTTAGGGTCATTGGAAATTTGAAAAATATATTCACCCAATAGAATATTCCAATGACACTAGTAACTAACAATAGCTGACAATTTATGTTTACCAACTTCAAAAATTTTTGCAAAGTCTGGAATTTCACACATATCACCAGCAGCCCATAATTTCCTCAACCAAAAGGAGAGGTGGAGAGAGAAGTAGAGACTTCTAAGTGCATTTTGCAGCAGAAGGGCCTGTTTCTTACTATATTTGCATACAGAGTCATAGCAACCTCACCAACTGGAGTGAGTCCAGCTGAATTTGCTTTTTTGGTATCAACTGCGGACATTACTGCAGTTCAACCTTGATCTGCAGATGACTGATTAGCTGTTGGTTGTTTTTGGTTAGTAGCATTGTTAAATAATATCTTAGCAGACTATTATTATTATTTTTAGAGAAGTGTATCACTGTTTGGACTTTCTGTGACCTTATGGATCAGATACAAGACAAAATAAAGGAAGTCGATTTTGATTGGCTGAACCAGCGTGTAAACAATAGATAGAAAAAGGTTTTCTAGAAGCTGAGTCAAAACATTGAACAATGTAAATGTGTTTCCTCTTTATGTTTGGAACTGGCTTCCCAGTAGGGTGAGAGAGCAATCTGACTGGCTAGTTAAAGATGTATATGCCAACGTTAATAAACTAGTTAAGTTTAAAATTCTCTTTGTTGAAGTTCTTTTATCTTTGAACCAAAATGCCTAGTGATCACCAGCTGTGAAAGAAGAATGCAACTTTATTATGGAATTGAAGCCAAGTCACCCTCACAAAAAGGCTATGCAACAATATCAACATGTCTATGGGTTATTTAAATCTAAATAATTTGTATGCAACTTTATTTTATTTTTTTGAAATAATAATGGTTTTACTAATTAACCCACAGGTGGAGGAAGAAGAGGTGATTCATACCATTTTCAAGTGTACTTATTTGCAAGTGAATATAATAAACTCAACTAGGATTTGAACTCAGATCTTCAATTAACAATTCTGGGTCATTATCCATTACACCACCTGCACATTTAGGCTTACAACAACTAGTATTCTCAACTTGTTGCCCATCTAGATAGTAACCGGAATCAATGTTGCTTAACTTCAGTGATCGTATGGTTGATTGATAAGAATGTAATTTGCCAGTATGATGCCAGAGCAAAGAATGGCTCCAATAAATATTTTGACAGATATCATGAAGAATGCAACCTATGAACCTGGTGAAATCATACTTCAGAACTTGGATCACAAGTGTTAATGGTCAAAACCAGCAACAAATATTGAGCAAGATTACACCTTGCTCCTCTTTGATGCAGACCTTAGATGGTGAAATCACAAATCCCTTTCCATGCCCTGTAGTGCATCCAATCTTCAGAGTGGCCTCAACGAAACACCCTACTTATATCCAGCCTTCAAACATCCCGGCTATGAATCCACAAAATATTCCCAAGGCTAATATCAACCCAAGTAATCCTAAATGCCCCCCCCCCCGTTTCCAATGAATTCTCAGGCTCAACAAGTCACCCCAATAACAGAGACCACCAGCCAAATTGCAGTTCAACCATGAGCCTTGGCTGATTGATTGGCTATTGCTTGGTTGATTTGGTTTAGTGGCATATCAACACATCTATGGGTTATTTAATGCCAAAATCTAAATATTTTGTATGCAATTTTATGCTTTCAACTACAGATATTTTATACATAATTTTATACTTTCAGGGTAAAGGTATGTTGTTTTTTTAATATATAGTTTACAGATCAGAAAATGTATTGTTGGTAATTTTACTATAAAAATGTATTTTTATATTTTTTTAATGTTGCTTTGATTGTCATTTTGCTATAAAAATGTAGTATTGGTCATTTTATTATAAAAATGTACTATTGATTTTCATTTAGCAGTTCACTACTTACCTATAGCTGAGGTCCTAACAGGTGTTACTATTATGAGTCCGGGTGGACCTTGGAACAACAGCAGGTAAGAGGTGGTTCCACGCTCCTCAAAACCTCCAGTCAGCCAATCAGAGACCTTGATGCTATATGTAGTTTATCGTCATACCCAGGATGGAATTATCTGTACTCCTGTCTGGGGTACCCTAAGAAATAAAGGAAGTAGATATAAAGTGATTATACTATAAAATGCTTGTACTCCCTATTAGTAAAATTAATGCTCACCAAACACTGTAAGAATAAATAGAAAATTTGTAGTCAAAAGAAAAAGGGGAAAGGCCATTTGTAAATTCTTGGTTTGCCAATTAACCATGTTTGGTGTTGCTCTGTCTTGCATTTCCTTATTGACTTGATTGTTTGAAGGCACACCAACTCCTTTAATTTTCTTGAGAGCTTTGAAATAATAAAAATAGGATACATGTTATTCTGCTTTCACAATTGAATACATGGTAGATTATGCTCAGATTTTCTACATATACATGTTTATATGGATATGATTACTACAGGCAGTAATATATGTGTTTTATGTTGTAGTTTTGTTAAAATTATATTTTGGAGTACAGTTTGATTTTTTAAAGAAATTGTAGGACATTATTTCAATTAATGTCATGAAAGATTTCTTTCATATTGATTGGTTGATTTTGTTTAAACTCTCTGGGTTATTTAATGCTGAAATTTAAATATTTTGAACACAATTTTATAGCTTCAAGTAAATATATTTTGAATACAATGGCATGCCTTCAACTACTAATAAATGTATTGTTAGTCATTTTGCTATATTGAAATGTATATTGTACTATAAAATGCATTGCTGCACATTTTACTATAAATATGTATTTTATATACTTTCATAGTGTTTTCTTTGGGGGTTCACTATTTGCCCATATCTGGTACCCTAGCAGGTGTTACAGCCCTCCAGGTTACATTGGTGGGAAAATGACTGAAGCCAAGACACCATGTCAGGACCAATAATATTGCAGATTCTCCTTTGGATTTTATCAAGAATCTCTAAATATATAGCAGGAGCACTGGACCATATTTGGCAGCAATATTCTAAGCATGGAAGAATACCAGACTTATATATGATAGATTCTGGAGAAAAAAACTATCTAGCTCAATACAGTGATTGATTGATTGTTTTGTTTGGTTAATGGCATACCAACTCCTTATGGGTCATTTAATGCTGAAATTTAATTTTCTTGAGAGCTTTGTAGTAATAAAAATAGAATACATGTTATTCTGCTTTCACAATTGAATACATGGTAGATGATGCTCAGATTTTTTACACATACATGTTTGTATGAACATAAACACTAGAGGCGGTGATATATGTGTTTTATGTTGTAGTTTTGCTGAAGTTATATTTTGGAATACAGTTTGGTTTAGAAAATTGTTAGATATTATATGGATTAATGTCATGAAACAGTTCTTTCATGTTGATTGTTTTGTTGATTTTGTTTAGTGGCATATCAATACCTCTGTGGGTTATTTAATGCTGAAATCTAAATATTTTGAACAATTTTATGGCTTGAACTAAATATATTTTGAATGCAATTGCATGCCTTCAACTACAGATAAAATATATTGCTGGCTATGTTGCTTTAATAATGTATTGTTGCTAATTTTACAATAAATAGGCATTGTTGCTAATTTTTTTTTTTTACATAAAAATGTATTGCTGATACTTTTACTATAAAAACGTATTTTTATAATTTCATTGTGTTTTGTTTGGGGTTTCACTATTTACCCATAGCTGGGACCCTAACAGGTGCTACCACTCTAGGTCAGGGTTGACCTGGGAACAACAGCAATTAAGAGGTGGTTCCATGTTCCACAAAACCTCCATTCTGATCAGAGGCCTTGCTGCCAGATGTAGTTTATCGTCATACCCAAGACTCATATTATAAGTTGGTTATATGATATACGCTAGATATGTAATATAGGTTAATTATGATAAGGTTACAATATAGGTTGGCTATGATATGGATTGAATATGATATAGATTATGATATTGTTTGGAGAGATAAAGTTGAGTTTAATTTCATTTGATTTGTTTGTTTAACAGCATATCAACTCCTAATGGGTCATTTAATGCTGAAATTTAATTTTTTCAGGAGTTTTGAAGGAATGATATATGTTATTCTGTTTTCACAATTGTATACATGGTAGATGATACTCAGCTTTTGTGCATATACATGTTTGTGTTGATATAATGACTAGAGTTTTTATTTTCCTTGGGGTTCACTATTTGCCTATAGCTGGAACCCTAACAGATGCTACCAACCCAGGTCAGGGTGGACCTGGGAACAACAGTAATTAAGAGGTGGTTCCGCATTCTGGGGAGGGTCATTTGAGGACTTTGTGGCATGTATTGCACCAGGTCTCTGTATTCTGTCCTTCAAAAAGTGTGGTTGGTTCTGCACAAAGCCTTCACCATTATAATCAAATCTTATGTGCTGGTGTTGGGCTGTTGGTTCTTAGGAACTGAGCTGCTTGACCCTCATACATCGAATACGACAGGAGAGTCCACCAATTTAATGTATACTACCTCTAAAGTGTACAGATGTTTTGCCAACCACGCTTTGTAGATAGGTCGGACCATCTTTGCAAAATAGTTTGGTCATTTATAAATTTAAATGTCAGTGTGACACTGACTACATAGAGCAAACCAATCAGCACTTTGAAATGTATATTGCATCAGACAGGGTACTAGTACCCATAACAGTCAGGGTACTAGTATCCATAACACATGTCTGATGCACAGTACTCAACAATTGGTTAACACCTTTTAGATAATCCAGATTGTGTAGATAAGTATGTGGATTTGTAATTTTCTATTTTGGGCAAAGCGTGATTGGCTTTATATGTCGTAAAGAATACATTCTATAAGGAATAGTCCTGGGTATGATGATAAACTACATCTGGCAGCAAAGTCAGGAGATTGGAGGTTTTGATGAATGAATAAGAAATAGTTAGTTGTATGTATGTATTTATTTATATAATGTTATCTTGGCCCAATACACTTCCCAAAACCAATAATCTACATTCTAAATATATTATTTTAATGAAATACTGATTTCTGGAAGTGTTTTGAACTGTAAATAACTTTTCAGCTCACCTTCATATATACATCATATATATATATATATATATATATATATATATATATATATATAATTGAAAATTTAAGTTTTAAGATTTAAAAGTGAAGTAGATATTTTCATATAGTGCTCAATATTAAAAAGAGAACAATTAGAATATTATTTTTTATATATACAAAAGAAATACTTAACTGCATATATATATATATATATATATATATATATATATATATATATATATATATATATATATATATATGTATATATAAATAAAAAGAAAGAACAGTAAGATATATAATCCGGTGTTCTTATAGATATTTTTATTTTTAAAAAATAGTGCTCAATGTAAATTTACAGAGCATTAATATTATAAATTAATTGATTTAGAATATGGTTTTTTCGCTACACAGTTATACACATGTTTCAAAAATGGAAGCTAAACGCTTCGAATTTAATTTTATAATTAAATTAAAGGCATTAGTTCCATTTCATCCTCAAGCAAATTTTGGAGTAACTTATTTTTAAAATTACTGGGTTTTAAAGGCACTGCAAAAATTCATAATTCACATTTCCAAGGATACAGAGAAATCCATTCATCCAGACAAGGGGTGGTTGCGTAGTGGACTTTTAAGCTATCTCCTGTTGGTGCAAAATTAAAGGGACCTCTGGTCAAGCTTAAGAAACAGCAATAATAATTTTGAAGAAATAAGTTTGAATTCCTCTTCAAAACCTCACTTTAACTCTTATTCAGGCTTTAAGTTCACACTTGGCCAAGAGACTGATTTAGCCCAAAATTATGATTTGGGATGAAAATTGAGTCATTCAAACCACAAATTCTGTGGAACTTCAAAACTTCATATCATGAAATCTCTCAGTTTAATTCTGATTCCTTGGCATTTTAAAGAAATAAAATTGAATCATAAAGTTTTGGAGATATTTTAAACTGAATTTAAAACAAACATATTTTTAAAGTTTTTGTGTTACTTCAAACTCAATATAAATTAAAAGTTAAACATGTAAGATTGATAAATATTTCCTATTTATTCATTATCCTATCCCACACACACACATATATGGATGGCTCTAGTTGTAACCCAAGTTTCATTGTCACATGACCTTCAGATGACTTGAACGGTCTAGTCAATCTAGGCTTCGAGCACTTTACTGAGTAGGTAAGTTTGCCTTTAGGCCTTTTTTCTCTCTCTTTTTTCAGTATTGTCATTTTTATTTGAGACTTGATCTCGATAGGAGTTGTAGTCTTTGACAAGTTGTCCATTGGTTCCATCAATGGTTTTCGTTTTCTTTAATATGTTTAATAATTATATATATATATATATATATATATATATATATATATATATATATATAAAGAAAGAGAAAGAGAGAGAGAGATATATATAAAAGACAAAATCCAAAGGAATACAGGGCGTTACATTTGGGGATGGCTTGGCTGCAGGGGTTGCTGGAAAGTTGACAGCCAACTGCCCTCAGATCTCCACTCTGGGTCTGGATTTACTTTCATAGCTTTTTCTGTGTTTAGTTGAATATAACTGCAAGGCAGTTATATCCAAATAAACACAGAAAAATCAAGGTTTAAAATCAAGGTTTATACACACACACACACACATATATATATATATATATATATATATATATATCAAAATCGAGAGAGAGAGAGTGGGAGAGATACATAAATACAGAGAAATGAAGAGACAATAGATAGATAGATAGATAGATATGAACTGACTTAAATAGATAGCTGTGAAATGAACAGACTGAGATAGAAATAAACAGACTGAGATAGATAGATAGATAGATATCAAGGGACAAGCAATCAAGAGACTAGATAGATAGGCAGATAGACATCAAGTGACTATAAATAGATAGATAGATATATAGATAGATAGATATACATACACACATTTACCTATGATGTGTTAGGAAAAGTTCTTGTTTTAAATTCACGGTACCAAACCTGTATATATATATATCAGGTGCAATCCTAAATATTTTGGAGCATTTCAGTAATACACTGGAAGCAAACATATTAGTATGTACTATTGCTGTAACAACCTAAGAGCAGTACCTTAATAACCAAATTGTGAGCTTTCCTTTGAAATACTATTTCAAAATCAATGGTGGAAATTTGGATCATTGTAAGTCGTTTTAGCTTCATAATCGAATATAAGTATACAAGAATTAAAAAAAAACCCTATTTCCCGTTGCAAGGGGTGGTTAATTGATTTGAACCTTTTAAAACCCTTTATTCTACATTCAACATCATCATTTGATAAGACACCAGAGGTGTTGAAACGAAATGGCTATTTTTATAGTGATTTTATAACATATTTATGTTATAATTTTTAAATAAATAATTATAATCGCTCTACTCTGTTTTCAGCACACTTTTAAGAATAGTAATTGATGGTTATTGTAATTTATTCCGTATACACCAATCATATACTTGTATATATATAAATATATACATTTATATATATATATATATATATATATATATATATATATATATACACAAACAATTTCATTAAAAACATCTGACTGGGTCTGTTTTATTTTTTTATGCATTTTCCCCAATTTTCATAATGCCTTATCGAAAAATTGGCAAAATACAATAAAAAATTAAAACAGTTGCTCCTTAAATATGTCTTATTCAAGCATTATATATATATATATATATATATATATATAAATATCACACACTATGTGCTGTGAGAAAAAATGTATATTTATTATTTATATATATCTACATCAAATATATATTTGATATCTATCTATCTATATTTAACATATATATATTTAATTAATATTCACATTTATATATTCATATATATATATAGACATTAAAATTTCTTATTAAAGAAAGAAATTCTAAATATGTTTTTATAATATTAAATTATATTAATTGTATTTTAAAAGTTATATTAATAAATTATACTATAATTTATTAATATAACTTTTAAAATACAATTAATATAATTTAATATTATAAAAACATATTTTAAATATAAATAAATTATTTTAATTTTACATTAAATTATTTTTTGCTGTAGTGTATTTTTTTACATTCCTAATATCATTATATTTATTGAAAAAATCTCATATATATATATATATATATATATATATATATATATATATATATATATATATATATATGTATAAATAAATAAAGTTAGACACGACAAGTTTGTTAGCAACAATTTTTTTTCTTCTTTTCATTTTGGGCACTTATTCTGTTGCCTGAGTAGCTCAATACACACTAAGCACATGAAGTGAGTTGCTACGGTGCACCAAAAGCACCACAAACAGCAGAGCGGAAGAGGAAGAAAGTAGGACAGTATTACATGAGCAAGGGGAGAACGAAACGCAGAGGTTGATTTATAGCGCAGACTTTCTACCATAATTTTCTCTCGGAAATCATTGCGCACTATCAGATTGGATCGTTGACAGATGAAGAATTTTTGCTAACAATTTTTAAGGTTAGTAAAATGTGTTACTGTCTTCCTGATGTCTTTCCTTTTCAGTTTGCATGTCGCCTTTTCATTTCAACAGCAAAACCTTTGTGCTTATCTCTCTGTTGCGATAGGTTTTAATTCGTGGTAGGTAAATTAATTGTAGGTTTAATTATTTATATGTGTTGTCAGTGGTGTTAGTGTACGGAGAACCTGTGCGTACGAAATGTCACTGGTTATTCTGTTGAACGCCTGCTTTGTAACTCAAACCACATGGGAGGGGGGGAAAATAAAATATTTTAAAAGTCGTTTTTGTTTTTAAACTCTACTAATAATTGTAGTAAACACTTTAATTTAACAATATTATAGAATGTGTTTGTTATTGATTTGGTTTAATTAATTATGTCGGCGATTTTTTTAAATATATTTTTCGTATTTTAAAATTACTGACAAGGCAACAATAAAAAAAAAAGTGTGTTTGTACAAAAAAAAGTATATTTGGCAATTAATTTTAAAAATACACTTCGTTTTTTAACAGTCTGATTTTTTAGTATCATTTATACTATAGAAACGAAATAATTTTTAAAAATATTTTACTATTTTCACGGTTGGACTTGGCTTTTTAATAATTAAAATAAAATAAACACTTCAACTTTTGATACACCCGATTATTTTCAAATTAACCAAAAAAACAAAAAAAAAAAACATGTGCTCTTCTAAAATCCAGTGTAGAAAATTACCTAATAACTGCGTGGTTATAACAACTTCCCGTCTTGTCCCACCAGAATTGACTGGCCAGAAAGAAAGGAAAATAATATAATAAACGTCAAATGAATTGTCATATTTGTAAAAGAAAAAAAAAGAAGAAAAAAGTTAGGTGTTTATTTACATCAAGAAAAGAATTAATCTTCTGGAGAAAGAAAGAAAAAAATTGTATAATAATGTTTTTTTCCTGCTTTCCTCCGTTTATTTTATTTTATTTTTTTAAATAGACGAGGGTCAGTTTTTTTTTTTCTTTCTTACAGACTTGTCAAGCTTGTTTAACTTAAATTCCCAATTCATTTTTAACTCTTAAATAAATAATTAAAAATACCATTTTTTTTTTTTTTTTTTTTTTTTAAAAAAAAAAAAAAAATTTTTATGTGCTTTAATTTCTTTTTATTTGGGGTGGGGGTGGGGGGGTGAAGGGTCTTCTTAACTTTACTCATATGGGAATAAAAAGTATATTTTAAAAATCCTTCAAAAAAAACCAAAAAAAAACTACATATTTTTTAATTATCCTCTGAAATATATACGTTCTTTTTTGTGCCCCCCTACCCACTTTTTCTTCTTAAAATCACAACTTTAAAATTAAAAGGGGAAATTGTTTTGCTTTTTAATTTAATTTACTAAATCTCCTTCCTCTTGCCTCTCTCAACTCTATTTTATTTATTTTTTTTTTTTTAAATAAGATAAGTATTTTTTCTTTTCATCTAGTTTAGTTAATTTAAATTATTATTTAATTTGCAAGAAAATAAAATTTATTCCAGAATTCTTTACTGGATTAAAAAATAGACAATTTTTTAAAATTAAAATGTAAAAGTCTCAACAAATCTTCCTTTAATATTTGGGGGTACGTAAATTATCTGAATTTTAATTAAAAGTACTGTATATACTTTTAAAATTCTGTTTTATTTTGTTATGCCAAAAAATAATCGGTAATTTATTAATAAGCAGCTTTATTTTTAAAGAATTTTTTTTTTTCTGATAATTTTTTTTATTCTAAAACAGAAAAACCAGTTATTTTAAATTTGTTTAGTGACTGCCTTTAAAAAAAAACATAGTAATTAAATTCCTAAAATAATTTGTTTTTGTTTGTATGTGTGTGCATAATTTTAAAACTATTTTTATTTTTACTAAATTAAACCGTCTTTCTTGCTGTTTTTCTCGTATTTGTCTTTGAAAACGTTTTAATTTTACAATCTAAAAACTAACATTTTTTTTATTTGCAATTCAATAGCTTTTAAATTGTTTTAAAAACAAAATAAAGTTTATTAATGTTACTTTTGCATTTATGCTTCAATTCCAAGAAGAAAAAAAAAGAAACCAGTCTTACTATTAGTATTATTATTATTATTGTATGTTTTTATTTATTATTTCATTTTCCCCTCAAATAAAAATACTTCTTCCTTGTATCAAAGTCGAAGTTGAACGTTCAATAGCAAAACCAGTGAATATCTTTGCCTTACCGGGCCGGTTGACTAGAGTTTTTAAAAGGCCAGCAGCTTTTTTTGCATTGACATCCAGCCCTGAAAATATAACTTTTTGCCACCCACCGAAGTTTAAAAAAAAAAAAAAATATCACCTTGGACAAAAAAAAAAACAAAAAAAAAAAAAAAGGAAAAAAAAACAAAAAAACAAAAAATAACTAACAAACAAAAAAAAAATCAACTTTAAAAAGGTAGGATTGGTCTTTAGACACTGGCTCTGCCCTTAAGAAATTGATTCTTTTCTCTCATTTCGCTGGTTTTACTGCTTGACATCTACGTATAACAAGAGAAAATGGAAGCTGGCCTCTAGTGGTTGTTGAATTTTTTTTAGGCCAACTCTTTACAAAAACGATTTCTTAGTCTTTAAGATTAAAAGAAACTATCTAAATACCGTAAAGTATTCAATGAGAGCCTAATTCAGTATTAAGACGTATTTGTAATTCTCTTTATTTCAAATAAACTCACCAAAACACTTGTTCTTTAACCACCCTTTGCAGTACATCGAGGCACTGTAGACGTGATAGGCTCTCTTAGCTAGATACTATACTGCTTGCTTTTTACATTCGTGATGATCACAGCTGTTTTCTTAGGAAGGGGTATGTGATAGCATTTTGGCTAAATTAAAGATGTTTTTTTATTTCTTTTCTTTTTATGGTAAGATATGAAAAAGTGATTTTGTAATATAATTTCTGAAAGTAGTTTTTCTTGCTTTTTATTTGTTATTTTTTAAACGAAATAAAAAACGAAAAACAAACAAATTTTGTTTTCTCAGGAAACAAAACTACAAAAAAGTTTTTAATTTTTATTTAATCTTTGAATATACAATTAATTTGATTAATTCGCTAGTCATTTTTTTTTTTTAACTTAGGATTAATTAATTTAAATTAGAAAGATCTCTAAAAATATAAACTGATTTTTTTAACGAAATTACCATATTCAATATTCTCCTTTTTGTTGTTTCTTCCTCTTTGAAAGGGGGGGGGGGTGATGATGAAAAGTTCTCAGCCCGAATCATCCTCAAAATCATTTCTATTCCAATGGCCAAATATCAGAATACAGATTTTTGGGAAGTTGGTCGGTCCGAGGAGGACTTTTCATTTTTTTTTTTTTTTTTTTTTTTTTTTTTTTTTTTTTTTTTCAGCAACCCTCATCATCGTCTGTCTGTTGTCTTATGTACCTCGTGAGTGAACACATGTGGAACATTAATTCAATTCAATTGTTTATAGCTTTGTGCGTCTGTGTAAAAATAAAACTGTATCTGGTTGAAACAGAAAAAAAAAAAATAAAATGCTACTGAAATCGTCCTGTGTGTGAGTGTGAGGAGTTCGATCCTCACCGGGTGTCCCATGTTTATGACCTTTTTTATGTCGAGTTTCAATTTATGGCTACCTCAACGGAGGGCAGTGACAATTAAGAGTACTTATTACAGCTGAGTCGTCTAGTGAGTTCGATCCCCATGGGGTGTCCTGTACTTGCGTAGCGTTAAAAATAAGACGAAGCAATGTTGTATATTTAAAAAAAAAAAAAAGGTACCATTAAAAATTGTGCCCGCAACTCCTTATTGTCCTGAGTGGAAATTTGACCGTCGTATACGACAATACAATGTTTTTAAATTGCATAATTTAAAAAAAAGGTGTGGCACGTGTACTTTGCCTAGGAATTAAAACTGCTAAGTTAATTTAAAGCATACAGGTGTAAAAAAAAAAAAAAAAAAAAATGAATGATGTGTACGGTCAGTTTTTATTGTATCGATGTATTTCCAATAATCAATCAATAATGAAAGATGGAACTGTTAAGTATGTGTGTGTAGTGTGTTAAATGCGACGTTTTTGTTACTCAAACGTTGTTATAGTGGACACTTCGTTTTTTAAAATAGATGCCACATTTTATTTATTAAAGACTACTAAAACAGTAAATATAATTGAAGTATGTATTTGGGCAGCAGTCCCTCTTGTATACAGGTTTGAAGACAATTGACAAGGCATTGCAATTTTTTTTATCAAATATTTATTGTATTCGTACCAGTATTTTCTTTTCTGGACATGTGTAAAACAAAAAGTGTCCTTGTTTTTTATTGTTATTTCTCTTTAATAGTATTTTTTTTTCATAATTCCTAACACTGTATTTGGTGGAGGTATTGATTGTGTCTTAGTGGCTTTATTGCTTTGCTTGGAGTGAAATGATTAAAAAAATCTGAACTTTTGGCATCTATTAGGCAATAGCAAGGATTTTTAAAAAAATTTATTTATTTTTTACTGAATATGTATCCTAGCTCCATTAGGACCCATTTAAACACACACGGCTTCTGTCCATAACATACTTGTGGAAAATATAACGATAATAGCCAAAAAAAAAAAACTTAAAAATGATGGAAGCATTAATAATAAAAAAAGAAGCAGCCAAATATCAATAATATCAACTATGAACATGGCCACAATGTGCTGACTGTGTTCAGGAATTAAGAAATTAAAAAAAATATATATATATATATATATATATATATATCCTTCCTGTGTGTGTCTCTCTCTCTATATATATATCTATATATATATATATATATATATATATATATATATATATATAATCTTATTCCTCACCAGTAGCACAACACAATCTTCAGGTGCTGAATTATATGTATATTCAGTTAAACAAAAAAACATCCTTGATAATGACTAATGGATTAGCCAAAAGTGTTTGGATCCACAGAATATTTGGACAGTTTTTACACACACTGTCCAGAAAAGAAAATAGTTGTATGAATGCAAGAAAAATTTAATTAAAAGAAAAAGAAAGAAAAGGTCTAAAGTATCATGTCAGTTGTCTCCAGTGAGACTTGTATAAATTGGGAAACTATTTTATTGACTTGATTAATCATTTTCAAATTTGTCAGATTTATCAAACTTTGTCTGGATTATGCCATATAAGCTGAGTTGCCTTACAAATTGTTATGAATCTGAAAACCAGCATGAACATTTGGATAGTACACAGGAAAATGTCATGGACGGCAAAGGGTTAATTATGCAAACATTTATACCCCCCCCACAATACAGAATTTAATTCTATTAATAGAAGAATTAAAAAGAAAAATTCCAAAGCACTCTTGACAGACTGCAGACATCAGGTAATGATGCCTCTAACCTGCTCCTGCAAACACCAAAAGGAGAATACAGAAATGCTATTTGGTGGAGGTACTGTCAGGTAAGGACGAGAATCCCAGTAATGAGGTGACCTGATTAAAAGCATTTGATTTTCACCCTAATTACTATCCTTGAGTGATGTATATAAATGCAGGCACACATACACAGTATACAATGTATAACGTTTTATACCTGTGTACCCTTGTTAGGAAATAATATAAAAGGGAGGGCAGAAAAGTTCTTAGTCCAAGAATATTTCAACACACATGAATATAATAATGTCTACCATTTACTTCCTCAGAAACTACACTGTATAAAGGCACATAACACTGTTAGATAGAGCAAGTCTTTTGCTATGTAAACACTTTTTTCTTCATTGGCATCACCATTGACTCTGTATTTTCCCCAATGATAAAGAAAATACTATGTGTAACCATTTTAAAATCTGCACCAGTGGAAGCAATACATATTCTTTCTTTCTTTCTCTTTATTTCTTTTTTCTTTTTCTTTCTTTGTCAGCAGTGATTCTGAAACACATTGACCACAGTCTAACAGTGCTTACATTCACTGTTTGGTATCCGTAAATAATCAACAAGTGTCAGTGAATATCAATGAATGTAATTCAAAAACACATCTACGCTTTATATACACATTGATGTCAAACAAAATTTTGCCAGATTGCAATTCTGCTGTAATAAAGCAAAAAAAAAATTATGGGTTATTGGTGGGAAGGTTCTACTTCTGCTACTATTCTGCTAACATATCTATCTATCAGGAATTGTTATTTTATGGATTCACATGTTTGTGTAGACACTTTTTTTTCTTTGTTTTTCCAATATTAAACGGTGTGAATTGTGTTTGTCAGTATGTGCATTTGAGAGCCTTAATAAAGACTTAATAAAGAAAAAAGTGCTCTCTAGCAGAGTTCAGATATGTATCCCTGCTTGTAGGAGAAACCACCATCTCTGGCATGCTTTAGACCATCTGGTCACTGGGTTGTGCTGCACCCTGTAGCTGGGCAGTCTAAATCATGCCAGATTCAGGTTTTCCTCTACAAAGACACCTGCAGATTCAAACCCTGCTGGAAAGAGAACTATTTTTTTTTTTTTTTTTTTTTTTTTTAAGTCTCTCAAATTCACAGGCTGGTAGACCTAATTCACACTGTTTAATATGAATAAATAAACAGGGCATCTACTCAAACCTATGTATTAACAAAAATAACATTTAGAGCAATAGATTACACACACATTAATTGTTGATTACTATGTATTAAAGAAATCAAAACCATAATGGTTCATAGAGATGTTGTGTTTAATGCAATTCTTATATGGATTTTTATGTAATAAGGACAAAAATTTAACCAGAAAAAAAAAATGTTTCTCAATTTCGACAATGAAGCCAAATTTCTGTAGCATCTTTGTTTTTTCTCTGTCTTTTCCTCCCTCATTGCTTCCTGGTCTTTCTCTCTCTATTCCTCCCTCATTGCTTCCTGGTCTTTCTCTCTCTATTCCTCCCTCATTGCTTCCTGGTCTTTCTCTCTCTATTCCTCCCTCATTGCTTCCTGGTCTTTCTCTCTCTATTCCTCCCTCATTGCTTCCTGGTCTTTCTCTCTCTATTCCTCCCTCATTGCTTCCTGGTCTTTCTCTCTCTATTCCTCCCTCATTGCTTCCTGGTCTTTCTCTCTCTATTCCTCCCTCATTGCTTCCTGGTCTTTCTCTCTCTATTCCTCCCTCATTGCTTCCTGGTCTTTCTCTCTCTATTCCTCCCTCATTGCTTCCTGGTCTTTCTCTCTCTATTCCTCCCTCATTGCTTCCTGGTCTTTCTCTCTCTATTCCTCCCTCATTGCTTCCTGGTCTTTCTCTCTCTATTCCTCCCTCATTGCTTCCTGGTCTTTCTCTCTCTATTCCTCCCTCATTGCTTCCTGGTCTTTCTCTCTCTATTCCTCCCTCATTGCTTCCTGGTCTTTCTCTCTCTATTCCTCCCTCATTGCTTCCTGGTCTTTCTCTCTCTATTCCTCCCTCATTGCTTCCTGGTCTTTCTCTCTCTATTCCTCCCTCATTGCTTCCTGGTCTTTCTCTCTCTATTCCTCCCTCATTGCTTCCTGGTCTTTCTCTCTCTATTCCTCCCTCATTGCTTCCTGGTCTTTCTCTCTCTATTCCTCCCTCATTGCTTCCTGGTCTTTCTCTCTCTATTCCTCCCTCATTGCTTCCTGGTCTTTCTCTCTCTATTCCTCCCTCATTGCTTCCTGGTCTTTCTCTCTCTATTCCTCCCTCATTGCTTCCTGGTCTTTTTTTCTCTATTCCTCCCTCATTGCTTCCTGGTCTTTTTTTCTCTTTTCCACCCTCCTTGCATCTTTGTTTTTTCTCTCACTTTTCTTCATTCTTGCATCATTTTCTAATTATTTAAATGCTTTTTTTTTTTTTTTTTTTTTTTTTTTTTTTGCTCGACCTTTATGTATACATTTTGGTCTCTCTTCTCCTTACTTCCTTCTGTCTTTGGTTTTCTCCTCACAAGGATTGAACTCGTGACACTCATTTATTTGGAGATATTCTTTCATCATGCAGTGTATGTTATCATAGCCATGTTCTTATATTTGTTTTTAATGTATCTTAAAATCTATATAAATACCTCCATAAAGTGAAACAATATGCAATCTAATATTACAAACTATTTGCTTAATGGTAAATTTGATCTTACTTGGATCTTCTGTTACTGTGGCCACAATAAACTAAAATATAACACTTACTGTCAGTTGATCATCAGAAAAACAGGGAATTGGCATGAAGTGACTCATTCTTATTGGGATAATAAGAAAATGTGGCTTTGTGCTAAAATACTACAGCAGTATTTCTTTCTTTTTTTTTTTTTTTTTTTTTTTTTTTTTTTAATCAATATCACCCCAAGCAAGGCAATAAAGCCACTAAGACACAAAGGTTACAAAACATTAATAATGAGCGGAAAAAGAAAGAGTAATTGGGAGGGCAGTAGATAGTGATTGACATTGCATTTAAATTTTTGCAGATTAAAATTGGCTGGAAAGCACTGAGCCAGAAGGGAGTCCCACAAGCGAGAAGTGCAAGAAAAGAAACTATTAGCATAGAAATTACAGCTACATCTAGCCAGCTCAACTGTAAATTGATGAGATCTCTATACCAGTCTAGTACTGTCCTTAAATTGAAAAAGTTTAGGTACCATAGCGAAGAGCTCATCCGAACAATTACCATGAAAGTATTTATAGAAAAGGAACTGAGGCAACCCTATAGCAATGGGAAAGTGACTGAAGCCAAGCTGCCAGATCAGGACCAATAATATTGTTGATTCTTCTTTGGATCTTATGAAGGAGATCAAAGTAAATAGCAGGGGCATTGGACCATATATGGCAGCAATATTCTAAGCATGGATGAATGGTAGACTTATAGATAGATTCTGGAGAGAAAAATTGTCTCTCCCAACACAGTGAACCAACTTTCTTAGAAGCTGATCAAGAAATGGATTCAATATAGCCTTTCCGCTTCATGTCAGCTGAGAAGGTGCAATGAAATATGTATATGAAAGTGTATTTATGTACATGTACAAATATGTGAGTATATATTGTTTTAGATAATTAGATCTTGTCAAGATTGATAATAGAAGCAGCAGCTCCTATTAAATGAGTATAGAAAATATTCAAAGGTGGGTCAAAAATTAATGCAGTTAGCTTTCTTATATAAGGGGAACACAATCAAACATATTGTACATGAAGATATAGCTATACAGGTTCACATCCCTACTTCTCAACATAGTCGTGACCCCTTTCAATGGCAATGTTCCACTTACAAATGAGGGTATGTATCCCACCTTCATAAAACTCAACTGGCTGCTGATTATTATTTTTTTCTTAATGTTCACCCAATACAAGGACCAAGAGCCACTCGAGGTAGAGGGTTACTGTATATTATTTTATGAGTGGTGGAGATGTTAGGAGCATAGAAAGAAGTAGATTTTATAAGGAACCAGAAATTCAATACTAAGCAAGGAGAAACAAAGGATAATCCTCTACTCCTGTTGAAAAGCCTGCGGGGAGGAGAGTGTGAACTGGATGGTAGGTGAACCTATCTACCTTGTAGCCTATTCCTTGCAGCAGTTTTCATGTCTTCATCATCACCATAATATTTGCCCCTCAGTGCTTCTTTCAATGGACCAAAGTTTGAGAATGCTAAGTCAGGTGGTGATGAAGAAGTGAAAACTGCTCTAAGGAATTGACTACATCAGCAGCCATATTATCATATAATAAAACAAATAGCATTACTTTTTGACACACCCATGTGTGTGCACAAGTTTTGTTTAAAAATGACTGACAAGGTACTGTAGTTTTTTTTTTTTTTTTTTTAATTTGTATAATTACTTTTGTTTTCTGGACATAATGCATCTAGATATTGTCAGAATGTTCTGTATATCTGAGCGCTTTCAGCTATTCTTGTAGCCATTATCAAAGATGAATTTATTTTTACTTTTAACTGAATGTATAGATTTTTTATTTTTAATGTATCAAAGGTTATTAGGATGTTGTTGTTTTTTTTTTTTTTTTTTTGTTTTTTTTTTTCCCCCAAACACAGCCAGCACATTGTGTCCATGTTCATAGTTTATGTTATTGAGTGTTGGCTTTTTCTGAAAAGTAAAAATAACTTCATCCTTGATAATGGCTAAAAGAATAGACAAAAGCACTCAGGCATACAGAATATTTAGCCAATTTCTACATGCCTTGTCAGTCATCTTTAAAGAAACTTGTATAAAAGAGGGATTGCTGCCCAAAATACACAGCCCAGATTGCTAGATCATCCACAGTAAACCTGCAGCAAGGCTTGTACAACATTTCACCATCCCTGGCAGATCTTCTGTTATCACTGTGTGGAATATCCAATAACAAAAGTTCTAGAAACAACAAGAAAAAGAATCTAAATGAAATCAGCTAGATTATAGACCCAAAACACACACACACACAGGGTGTCATAAAGTTTGTGTGCACTTTAAAAAATGTATAACTTTAAAGTGCACATGAACTTTATGGACACCATGTGTGTATATATATATATATATATATATATATATATATATATATATATACACACACACCCTCTATCTCTTGATAGTAAGAGGGAGACCTTATCATTATAATGCTCCATAGTCCACATTGAGCTCTCCCTGGGTTTATATCCTTCTTGGAATTATCCCTTCCAATCACAAACTGGTAAAACTTATAATTCAATTAGAATTCCCAGCTCTTTGATCATGTGCATGTGCAATGACCCCACCATAAACAAAGTTCTTCCTAAAGGACGAAATGTGTCACACAAAAACTTTTTCCACTTTGTCAAACATCTTCCCCTCAAATTGTCCTTAATATATAAAAATTTATATATTGTTTATATATATATATATATATACACGCATGCACACAATTATTATTTATACATAACATAAAAAGGCTTAGTTGAATTTAGAAATCAAAACAAGATCTTTGATGTTCTGTATAGACACTTGGACTACACCTTAAGGTGACATATTATAGAGTTAAAGAACACAATGAAATGTATCGTACATCAAGATACAGTTATACATCACAGGTTCACGTTTCTACTTTTCAACATTGTCACGGCCCCTTTTGATGGCCGTGTTCCATCTACGAATAAGTGCATGTATTGTGGTTTTGTAAAACTCAGCTGGCTACTGATGTAGCCAATTCTTTACAGCAGTTTTCACTTCTTCATCCCCACCAGACATAGGACCATCAGACTTTCATCTCTTTGATCCAATGAAAGAGGTTTTGAGGGGTAAATGTTATAGTGGTGATGAAGAAGTGAAGAATTGTTTACATCAGCAGCCAGCAGAGTTTTACAATGCTGACATATGTGCTCTCATTGTAGGTTGAACATAGTCACTACCTCTTTCATTGGCAATGTTGAGAATTGGGAATGTGAACCTATGATGTATAGCTGTATCTTGATGTACTATATGTTTGTGTTCCTTATTTCTTATATAATAAATGATATATAATGAATTTCATTCCGGTGATCAGTGAAAGCCTTATAGCACAGCCTTATAAAATTTATAATTTATTGAGGCTTTACAAATTGTATATGGACAAGATGCATACCCTGAGCAAATTATTACTAAATCATTGTCATCAAATAAGACCCTCATTTATTTCAAAGGGAAATTATACTGAACAATTTAGCTATGTTATGTTATATATTATACAGTGCAGTAGTTTTGGTGCAATTTTTCAATAAACAATGCAAGTTTAAAACATTTTGTCTTATAATTTGTATGGTGTTATATACACTCTAATCTATTTTTTGTTTTTGTTCAAAATGACCTCACAAATCTTGTTTATTGAGAAGCTTTTTGTTAATATTTGACAGTTTTTTAAAAAGGTTTTGCTTATCAAATATAGTAAAAAGGTTGTGATGGTTCATAATTATAACCGTGGTTGGAATATATTTTCCATTCAATGCATCTAATACAAAAGATATCAACTTTATTTGGATTTATTCTTGAAGAGTAAAATTTCAAATGTCGAACTGAACCCTTTATTTCGCTCACTGGGGTACACTGTTCTAGTTCCACATGCCATGTCTAATGGATGTCAGTTATCTCCTGTTAATTCCCCTCACTGTTCCATGTGTCCTTGAGGACACATGGCACAGTGGATAAAGGTATTAGTTAGATCCAGTGACAGGACCCAAAGAATGTGAGTTCAATACCTGGTTAAGGCATTATGGAGAACTTTCAGAGGGGAATTAACAGGAGATAACTGACATCCATTAGACATGGCATGTGGAACTAGAACAGTGTACCCCAGTGAGCGAAATAAAGGGTTCAGTTTGACATTCCAACCACCTGAAGAAGGCTGGAGCATACAATAGCCGAAACGCTGTGATAAACATGGCGACAAAGATGAGGGCAATAGTCTGAATAATGTAAATAGTGTATATAATACCTCATCTCAGAAATATAGAAAGATAAAATTTCAAAGTTAGTTTGTAAGCAGAAACCTGCAGAAATTAGTTATTTCTGTACATTCTTTTTAGATGACTTTTCTAACCAAATGCTCAAAAATTACTAAAAGCTATGAATTTTTGATGTCTGTACCTATATGAAACCACAGGTTTTACGCAGCATGCAATGTTGATTTTTCTACAGAAACTGAAAAGGCTTTGCTACTGTGCAAATACTTCTGAACTCTGTCAAGACTGGAAAGTGAAGATTGACAGCACCACTCTTTCTGGATTGATCTAGATCTTATAAAAATAGGGCATATCAAGGTGAAACCTGAACTTTCTGGAAAAGCACAAGGAATCCACCATTTTTGTAGGGGGTCTTTAGCAATGGATTGTATGAGTCCTACGTGAGGTCCAGGGTGTGCTTGAGTCCCAATAGATGTTCCTGGCAATAGCCTCCTTGATAGTACAACTGTTCAAGATGGCTGACAACTCTGGTTCTGATCTGTGAGGATGAAATGTTACTATCTTGGTTACGGAGATATTGAATGTTACAAGCCAGTTCCTCCTTCAGTGAGCTGTGCAAGCAAGGTCAGAGGTGAGATCGGCTGATGTTATTAGAGACTTCATGTTTTATTAATATATCAAAGAAATACTTATTGGAATCTGAAGATTTATTTGCTGAATAATGGCAGCGGCTATCTGCACAGGTCAGACAGAAGTCCATACATCTAGATAGATGTAAATGGTGGGCATTTGCATGAAATGTCATAAATTTCAAGTTAATAGCTAAGTAGCAAGTTTGAAGCTTTAAAATGAACTTTTAAGGCTGATTTTATGGATAAAGAGAAGTTTAATTAATTCAAAGCTTGCAAAGAGTAAAACAACACTGGAAATTGAAAAAAGCAATGGCAGGTACGACTGAACTGCGATTATATTCATTAAAGACCCTCATCTATTTTGATTTGGATCTGGTAAGACCAAGTTGAGGACTTTGTCTATCCAAACAATATCGTACCCTATATTTTATCATATCCAACCAATACAGTGACCAACATTTGATCAACATCATTTCCAACCTATATTGTAACCTACCTATATCCTATAACGAACTTATATCAAATTATCATAACTTATACTGGATCATATCATATCAAACCTATTTAATATAACCAACTTGTATCATAATGTGAGTCCTGGGAATGGCGATAAACTACATTGGCAGCAAGTCCTCTGGTCATGTAATTCAATGTTTTGAGCAGCGTGGAACCACCTCTTAATTGCTGTTGTTTCCAATCTGTTGTGGCAGCACCTGTTAGGATCCCAGCTATGGGCAAAGAGTGAAACCCCAAACAAAACACTATGAAAGTATAAGTATAAGTACATTTTTATAGTACAAATACCAGCAATACTTTTTTATTTATGTGCTAAAAAAAAAAAAAAAGCAACATGACCAGCAATGTTTTATCTGTAGCTGAAGGCATACAATTGTATTCAAAATGTATGTAGTTGAAGCCATAAAATTATTCAAATTATTTACATTTCAGCATTAAATAAGCCATAGAGGTTGATAGGCTGCTAAACAAAATCTACCAAACAACATGAAAGAACTGTTTCATGACATTAATCCATATAATATTAATCCATATAATATCCAACAATTTCTTAAATCAAACTGCATTCCAAAATATAACTTCAACAAAACTAGAACACAAAACTCGCATATTACTGCCTCTAAGCAATTATGTCCATCCAAATATGCATATGCACAAAAGCTGAGTATCATTTACCATGTATTCAATTGTGAAAGCAGAATAACATATATCATTTTTATTATTTCAAAGCTCCCAAGAAAATTAAATTTCGGCATTAAATGACCTATAAGGAGTTGATATGCTAGTAAACAAATCGATCATTATATCTGTTGTAAACTAGGGAAGGTTACTGAATCACATGAAGGTTGGTAATGAACGATAATATTTAGGACAAGAACAACACGTATAAGATTCACCAGCTGCATGTAGAAGTAGTCAATTGCTAGAAGTGAGTCAATTGAATTCCACAATGAATTTCCAACTGCAGAATATCTACCAACCACCCCATGCGGTCAGATGTGGCACAATGCTGAATTTAATGTGGGGTATCTGAGACCATATGCTTGGCCCAAAATTCCCTATATACCCTGTATAAAACAGGGTTGAGTAGCTGTTTCCTGAGACAAGACTCTGCCCTTTGACATAGCGTTGTCTGGAGATCCTCTCTGCCTGCAGGTAGTGTTTAACCAGCACAGTTGGAGATTCATCTCCAACTGTAAACCAACATACAGTATTTACTATTGTATTTATGTGAATGGGGACATACCCATTATTGCCTGTAGGTATACTACAATATCATAACATATGTTGCATCCTACATCTATATAATATCCAACCTATATCACAACCCATATCACATAACAAACCTATATCATAACCTATATTAGATCCCTCTGCCTTTTCTATAAATACTTTCATGTTAATTGTTTTAATGAATTTTCCTCTATGGTACCTGGACTTTATGAACTTAAGTGCGGTACTAGATGGACAGCAAGGTCTCATCATTTTGCAATTGAAATGGCGAGATGTAACTGTAAGTTGTATGCTAACAGTTTCTTTCACACTTCTCACTTGTGGACCTCTCTCCCAGCTTTTTGCCTTCCACTCAACTTTGATCTTCAAAAATTTCAATGCAATGTTAATTGTTAGCTCCTGTCTTTTTAAATTATGTTCTTTCACACTTCTCACTTGTGGACCTCTCTCCCAGCTTTTTGCCTTCCAGTCAACTTTGATCTTCAAAAATTTCAATGCAATGTTAATTGTTAGCTTCCGTCTTTTTAAATTATGTTCTTTCATTGTTCTTACTCCTTAACAATGTTTTTCTTGTATCCTTTCAAATTCAGTTAATCACTTGCATGTTAGTGGCTTTCTTGGTGTCCTTGAGGTGAAAAGTTAAAAAAAAAAAAAAAAAAAAAAAAAAAATCCTACATCAGATTATGTCCAACCAGTTTGTCAAACTGTATTACCTTTGTGGCCATCCCATATCAAGAGAGAATTTCTAGGATGAGGAGTTATCATTATTTGAAACATTTGCATTCAGACTATTGTTCTCATCTATGCTGTTATCAAAATGTTTCAGCCATTGTATCATCCAGTTTTCATCAGGTGTATACCAATCGAGGTGACCTACAGAGTATTCCGAGCTGAATGGCTTATTTAACCTATGAGGGTAGACTGCTCTTATTCTGCTGTCCATGTCTAGGGATATCTCATCTAGTTCTTATTTTTAGTACTGCTCAGTTATCTCTATCTATAAAAGGCAGGATGTGTGTGTGTGTAACAAATGCCCGGCCTCAATTTTCGACAGATTTGCACCCAAATTTACATGCACATCCTCCAAGTTAGCAGGAAGGCCAAGACTGACTTTGCATTTCCCAACTCCCATCGATAGTGGAAATAATTGATTTTTTTTTTTTTTTTTTTTTTTTTTTTCATGCTTCTACGGCAGTTTTCATGTAGTTTGCGGCCATTTTTTACTGGCCAGAGTGGAAGCCTATAGCTGGCTGCCATGAATGGCAGGAAGATTTTATTGGCCAGCGCAAGAGCCAACAGCTAACTGACAAGAATGTTAACTAGCATGCTAGCATGCAAAAAAAATCGATAGTTGCATTCATCACGAGTGGGAAAAATTTAAATCTGCATGGCACTTTACTCCAATTGGCTCATTCGCTTGCTTAAACTCAACGTTGATTCTGATTCTGCAGAACTGGGTTTAGTGTGAAAAAGTAATTGTTGTTAACATTCTTTTTTTTTTATTTGGTTTTTCCAGTTACGAATCCTTTTTTAAAGCTGATCGTTTTGTGTTCATTTTGTTTAGTTCTTTTTTTCGTAACAGATTTAATGTTTAGTATAGAGCTTAGAAAAAATTCGCAGTGTGAGTTAGGCAAGAAATAAGGCATGTAGCAACATCAGCATGGCAAAGGGCACTCTTTTAAAGGCAAGGAAGGGCAAAAATATTTTAAGTCAAGTGATAGTGATTGCTGTATGAGTCGTACGATTTTTGAATCCAGCACGGGCAACACCGGGCCATGCTGCTAGTAAATAATAAGAGAGAAGTTTAAAAAAGTCATCTACAGTGAAAAATACATTGGCCAATGATATATATAAAACATTTTTTTTTTTTTTTTTTTTTTAATTCGATGTCACCCCATGCAAGTCAGTAAGGTGACTAAAACACAAGGGATTACAAGGTGTGAAAGAATTAGGAACAGAAACAATAATGGTAAGCAGAAAGAAAAAAATAATCAGGTGGACAATAAATAGCGATTGACACTGCATTTAAATTTTTGCAGATTAAACTTGGCTGGAAAGCATGGAGCCTGAAAGGAGTTCCACAAGTGAGAAATGTGAGAAAAGGCAATGTTACAGCTGCACCTAGCCAGCTCAACTGTAAATTGATGAGATCTCAATGCCAGTTTAGTACTGTGCTTAAAAAAAACTCTAGGTACAATAGTGAAGAGCTCATTCAAACAATTAACCTGAAAGTATTTATAGAAAAGACAGAAAAGCAACCTTATAGCAGGAGATTATGTGACTGAAGCTGAGTGTTCAGAACAGGATTAATAATAATGCTGATCCTTCTTTAGATCTTATCAAGGAGCTCAAGGTAAATAGCAGGGGTACCAGACCATATATAATGTTCTAAGCATGGATGAATGGTAGACTTATAGATATGTAAAATTGATTCTGGCAAATAAGGAAAACAGCAACCAGCGAGTACATTCAAGCTCTCCCAGCTGGTATTCCAACCTTGAGTCATTCCTTCTTGAGTTCTGTCTCAAAATCGCACTAACAGACTGTTCTTGCCGCCAACCGTGAACGTCACTCGAAGAACTCGCCGCACTGGGAAAAAGTAGTTGCTTTTATATTTGTCCATATACCCATAATCCCTTGCGTCTTCATGTGATTCCATAATTCATTGCGTCCCTGTCCCATAATGCATTGCATCTTTATTGTATAAAAATGCAATGCAAGTCCCCCCTCATTCTTTTACGTTATCTGGACGAGGACGGATTACGGCAAAGCGGTAAGTGCTTTTTTCTCCCTCATTTCAACTGCAGTAGCTTTACATGCTAAGCAAATACGGGCTCTTTTTTGGCAGGGACAAGGCAAGTCGCGACCAGTTGTGCTCGTCCCAGGTTCTGTCTCATGTCCGCCACAAGAGAAAAATTGTCTCACCTGACACAATGTATTGACTTTCTTAATATCTGACCAGACAATGGATTCAATATAGTATTTCCACTTCATGTCAGCTGAGAACATGATCCTGAGAAAGCATAATGAGCCATTCTCCCAGAGGTTAGCATCAACCATGCTGATGGAAGGCAGAGTGGAGTCTCTCAGATGATTAAGGGAGATAAGTTTAGTTTTGCCTTAGCCAATGATTTTTATGGTGAAAATGCATTGGCCAATGATCCCATGTTAGGTTGGTTGATTTTACAAGATGTCAAATAATATTTCAATGCAAATACAGTTTTTCTTCCTCTATTGTTTCTCTCACTCTCACTAGAAAATGTATGAATCTTTTTTTTTTTATCTCCCATCTATGAGTTAAACAGTAGGACTTGTATCTAGAAAAAACGATTATTATAAAGAAAAATTATTAATGCAATATTCACTTACAAAACAAAAATTAGAAATATTTCTACAATCTAAAATATGTTTTAGCTTTAAATAACCTGCAAAGTATTGATAAGCCATAAAAAAAACAATCACTACAAACACCTTTAGTATGTCAATTCATCTTAAAACAATATTCCTTTAAGGAAAATATTTTTTAAAGAAATCACTAATTTTCTGATAGTCATTTTGGATCTAATTTTGTAAACGAGCCAGATGAATCCATTGGCAATATCTGAGCAGTTTGATCTACTAAATATTCCCAAGTCTTGTAATACCATTTTGAGGCACTTACCAACAGCACCATACTTTGTGATCCTCTCTAGAGTCTGATGTTATCAAGAAGTCCCTCCGCCTTGACAAATTGACTATGACAAGATTCGAACTCTGGTTTCATGGACAGAATGCTAATATTCTAACCACTCAGCCCTGCATCCAATCTGTTTTTACACCAGCAGACGGTATTTTGAAAGATGTAATCTATTTTCATTGATAACTGTATGAATACTGTCTGCTGATAAATGCTTTTAAACTCTGAGATTAAAAAAAATCTTCCAAAAATCAAGTAGCCTTTATAGAAATATGATGTTTGATAAAAAGTAATGTTTTGAGAATCTATACCTTTTCAATTTGGGAATAGTCACTTTCAAAATGGAACACTAACTTTTAAATTTGAAAATACAGTGTAACTCGGATATAAGAGAGTTGTCGGGACCAGAGAAGAAGTCTCTTATATCCGGGTTTGGTCTATTTTGTTTAGGTAAGTATGGCTCTAATTTGGGACCAGAGAAAATCTGTTATATCCGGGTTTCTCTTATATCCGGGTCACACTGTAGTAACATTTGAACCAAATGAATAAAAAATATAAAAATAATTCTATAGAAGAAATGATTGAATCTTTATTATAAATAAAGCATGTTAATTAAAATGCCATGTCTTCCAGATTTAAGGCTTTTGTGTTTTTTGGAGGACCTGCAATGAAATTTAAGCACATTGCTGGTTTCACTGTTGCAAGGGCAGCATTTAATTTATATAAATTTCTAGGGTCTAGAGCCAATACTCTTTGATGCTCAAGGTTAACACTTCTCTCGTTAGAATTTCTTGTATATTTTTGGTCAATTTCCTCTTCATTTCAGCTTTGAAAATTAACCAATCATTCTCGATTGGATTGAGCATCAGAAAATAAATTTCTCTTCATCTAAGACTGATTTGATTTTTGAGTGGCAAGGTGCATTGTTAATGACAAGAATGACAGATTGACTATACTTTTCCTTGGCTACATGCAGGGCTTTTTAAGGAAATCACATGCCAAGTTATTTGTGTATGATCTAGTCTGGCTTCACTGTAAATTAGGCCCAAGTTGCTGATACAACCTGTTACATGTATGTTTGCACCTTTTGATGCTGCTTCAATTGTGCTGCACCTTGTACATTTTCGAGGTCGCCCTTCACTCCTTGAAATATGGATATTGAAGTTTGTTTTGTCCAGGAAGAGGATTGGCAAGTTCTGGCCTTGAAATGCAAGGAGTTCCTCTACAAACCTTTTTCTCTTTTCTTTAATGTGTTTTCTATTTCAGGCTTCCATATGACACTTTTCAGAGTGTATAAGACCTGTCCAGGTGATGATGTAAAGTCTTCTTGGACAATTCTAAATTGAATTTATGGTAAATGGTATCAACTAGCTCATCAAGCATTTTTCTGGGGTTTTCTTCAATTTTGTTCCACAAAAAATCTTTGTGCACATTTGACACTTTTCTGAACCTTTGTCCACCTCGTGAGTCTCTCATGTTGCTTTGGGGTACCCACCTGTAAGCAGTTGCCTGTTAAATATATTTTTTGACTGACGTAATAGAATAACCAGTTACCCCCATGAATGATTACACTATAGATAATAAGTACCTATAAAGTCAACTGTCTATGAGAGACTGTAGGAAGAGTGAGAGAGAGAAGACTCCAGGACGTCCGACCTTCCAATTAGTGGCACTCACTACTAGATTGACCTTTGTGTATAACTGTACCGTATTTCATATTGTACTGGTTGTGTACAATAAACCTTTCTTTTATCCACCTGGTGTTAAGTATTATTCCCTTAGCACGGAATATAACATCAACCTTTATATATCATTCAAAAAAATAGATTACAAACTTTATAAGTTTCACTTTCAGTTCATACAAATCTAAATACATAAAATTTTGGGTAAAGTATTTCATTATTGTAGTGGACTTACCTTGGCAACCCAAAAGGGCCAGAGTTGTGTGTATGTTTTGCATTAGAGTATAGAGATGGTGAATTGGCAAGCTTTGGACTAAAGGTGAATTGGGCAGCACTTCATATATGACTGAATGATGGGTTGTCAGGTGCATAAGGTACGCTCATTCAAAGGGGAGACTCGTTTTTGGTGAGAGGAGTTGTTTACCTGAGATTGAGGAAGAAAAATTTTAATTTTAAAAAGAAAAAAAATTACTTTTTGTATACTTAAAGTAGGTTCCTGTGTTGTGTGTTTTTTTTTTTTTGTTTTGTTTTTTTTAAGTCAATTTTTTTTCAAACAAGATTACACTAAGATTGTCTGCTGATTCTTCTCTATGTAAACTAATTGAAAATCTTCCAAAAATCAAGTAGCCTTTATAGAAATATACCATTGGATAAAAAGTAATGTTTTCAGAATCTAGATTGTATACTGAAAAGTACTAAAAGAAAAGTTGTTAAAAACTGGAAAAGTGAGTATAATCCGCAAATATAAGTACAAATATAGCTTTTGTTAGTTTTAATTCTTTTTTATTGCCTTGTATATTTGTCTTATTTTAATTTTGGTCTTAATTGCAAGAAAATCATTTAAAGTTAGTTAAAAAAATAAAATAAAATAAAATAAATTTTATATACTTAAAGTGGATTTGAGTGTTTTCAAAGCCGATCTTTGTCGCATGAAATTAGCTTTGATGACAGCAAGATTGATGTCTGTCAGTTTTTCTGATTGTAAGCTAATTAGAAATCTTCCCAAAATAAAGTAGCCTTTATAGAAATATAAGGTTTGATGAAAATTAAATTAATGATTACTTAAATGGATTTTGAATATATTACTGATATAGGGTGGAAAGTTTAATCAATTGCTACATCTACTGCTAGGAAAATTGGTTCACTGTATCATGCAAGACAATTTTTCTTGTCAGAATCTATCTTACATATTTATTTAACCATCCATTGAATATTTAGTATTAGAGATTCTAGATAAAATCCAAAGAATCTGCAATATTATTAGTCCTGACCTGACACTTTCCTACTAAATAACATAACTTTCCTGTGCCTTTTCTATAAATATTTTTTATGGTAATTGTTCTGATGAACTTTCCTCTTTGGTACTTCGACTTTACACATTTAAGTGTAGTGTTGAATTGGCGGCAAGGTCTCATTATTTTAGAGTTGAAATGGCTAGATGCAACCATAAGTTCTGTACTAACAGTTTCTTTGCGTGCATTTCTTGCTTGTAGAACTTTCTTCTGGGTTCCTGTTTTCCAGCCAACTTTCATTTTCAGAAATGTAAATGCAATGTCAATCATTATCTACTATCTTCTTAATTCCAGTTCTTTTATTGTCCTCTCTCATTAATAATAGCTTTTCTCATATTCTCTAACACTCAGTAACCCCTTGCATCCTAGTGGCTTTATTGCCTTTCATCTTCAAAAATTTAAATGCAATCTCAATCGTTATCTATTGTCTCCCTGATTACTCTTCTATTGTTCTCATTCACTTCTCACTTGTGGAACTGTAATAGATGTGACAGTGACTTACCAGGAGCAAAATGAATTCGCTGCCTCGCATGTCGAACCATTCTTTGAGAGTCTGTCGCGCGCGTGCATGCGTACGCCTACTGCCATTTTCATGCAGCAGGCTTATTTGCATAAAAGAACAATGCTACCTGTTAAAAACCAGGCGAGTGGACTTAGGGGACCACTGCTCTTCTAGGCTTTGGTGAGACTAGACGTATTGCTGAAAGAAAGTGGCATCAATTTCTGGACACCTGACAGGAACACTCTTCCAACTCCATGCTTTACAGCCAACTTTAATCTTCAAAAATTTAAATACAATGTCAATCGTTATCTACTGTCTTCCTGATTACTCTTCTATTGTTCTCGCTCATTTCTCACTTGTGGAACACTCTTCCAACTTCATGCTTTCCAGCCAACTTTGATCTTCAAAAATTTAAATGCAATATAAATCGTTATCTAATACCCTCTTGATTACTCTTCAATAATGTTTCTCTTTTTTTCGTTTACACTCTGTAATCACTTGTGGCTCTACAGCATGGAGGTGATATGATTTAAAAAAAAAAAAAAAATTATCCTGATTAAAAATATTGATAATTGTTTGGTAGCTGACAGGTTTATCAGAAAAATAAAAAAATACATGCAACATTCACCCAAAAGACGTCAAGAGACACATATATTTCATTACTTCACACTTTAATATGGGTGAGTGCATAGCATTCTATAATATTCACCAATCTCTTATCTTATGAGTTTAACTTTTCCAACCTGCAGCAGTTTTTATTGCTTCCTTAAGATCTTTATTACTTTCTGTTATCAGATACAGCTTTGTCGAGAGATACTGATGGCCACTCTTTGAGTTCTTTGTTTTTGAATGCTGTTTTGGAAAGTTGGACATAATCTTTTTTTTTTTTTTTTTTTTTTCGTCTTTTAAGGCCCGCTCAGCATAGTTACAATATAAAGCACCGGTGAAATCTGTGGGTGAGCAAGTGTCTGTAATAGGGTTTGGTTAGCTTTCATCTGTCTTTCAGTCATTGATCTTTAACTTTTCTACTGTTTTGATGTTAACATTATTTACAGAAAGTTTTATTGCTTGCTAGAGATCTTTACTTGAATATGGTTTTGTATTCTCATATACTTTCAGCTGATAATATCAGTCCTTAATTAAAAATATTTATAATAAATTGTTTAAAGTTTCATTATTCTAAGTGTGAAATTCAAAAAGTAGAAAAATAACTATTGACTAATATACTATTTCTTATACCTGAATATTTTTAATTATTTGTTAATTTGAGCCTCTTGACATTCCATAACTTTCATTTGTCTTTCAATCATTGCTTTTTGTTAACTTTTCTATTATTTTGACTTTAACATTATTTGCATCAGGTTTTATTGCTTGCTAGAGATCTTTACTTGAATATGGTTTTTTTTTCATTCTCATATCCATCTCTTTTAATGATGAACCATAAATTTTCTGTTGGATTAATATGTGGGCCAGGATGGAGGCCATTATATTAGTTTGACATTTTTTTGAAACCTTTTTTGTCAAGGTGGGCAATGATCAGATTTGGAGAATATGAAAGAGCATCATCTTGCATGAATATATTCTTTAGCTTAAAGCTCGTAACTTGTAATGATAAATAATGTTGAAGAATTTGGAATAATTCTTTGCATATATCTTGACATCATCATTATTATTTTTATTTTTTTGCATTTCATCCCAAGCAAAAATATATATGGTTATATTTGCAAAACAAGTTTCTTAAAATATGTTTCTTGCTGATCGGTCTAGTTATTACATCATTTTATTGTTCTCAAATCTTTTTGGAATTATCTTTAAAGCCAATTTTTATCTTTCCAGTGTTTTCTGTTTCATTTCTGATTGTTCAATGACCTCAATTCAATGATTTGATACATTTCAACATTGTGTACTCATCGCACAATAAATTTACTAAAGCTTGTTTCTCTTTTGAGATTATCTTTTTATAACCAACATTAATGCATCCTGGGTATGACGATAAACTACGTCCAACAGCAAGGAAGGCCTCAGATAGTGTTTTCAGAAGAATAATGTTGCCAGCTGTACGTTTTTGAAACAATGTTGCCAGCTATACGTTTTTTGGAAAAAATAATGTTGCCAGCTATACGTTAAATAGTACTGTATATTTAATATATGTATAGGTATGTATATATATAATATATATATATATATATATATATATATATATAAATAAACTTAATTGGTCATTAAATGACCTACAGTGGTTGATATGCCATAAAACCCAACCAACATTAATCTTCATACATATAGAAATAATTATCAATACCTGTACTTATATATGTATGTGTACTGTTTACAATGTCGTAAATATTCAGGTTGTATTATTGGTAAGCACAATGTTAAGAAAAGAAGATATGCAGATGACATGGTGTTGATGGCAAAGAGGGAAAGAAAACTGCAGGAACTCTTAGACAAGGTAGTAAAGGAAAGCAAGAAGAAGTACTATCTAAGACAGCAGTTGTGTGCATTGAATATACTCAAGAAGAACCCAGCCTTAATTTTGGCCATTGTGTCCAACCAATATAGCTCTATATTCATCATTAAAAAATTATTGTTGAGAAATAAGTTTTCATGTGTTTAACCAATGTTCTTAATCTTATGCAACTTTTCTCTCTGGTTATATTTGAAAAACAAGTTTCTTAAAATGTTTCTTGCTGATCAGTCCAGTTACTACACCTTTTCATTGTTCTCAAATTTTGGTGGGGATATCTTTAAAGCTAGTTTTTTTTCTCCTTATCTTGCCAGTGTTTTCAGTTTCATTTCTGATTGTTCTATGGCCTCAGTTTAATGATTTGACAGTTTTTGACATAGTGTACTCATTGCACAATAACTTTTTATAGAGTTTGTTTCCCTTTTGAGGTTATCTTTTTATAACCAACAGTAATCTTCATACATATAAAAATAAATTTCTCTACCTATACTTATATATGTATATAAACTTTAGGCAATTTTCTTAATTTTCTATGTCTTTTCTGTTTGTTTTTATTTGTAACTAGCTTCTTGAAATATTTTTCTTACTGGTCAAATCATTTATTAATTTTTCCCAAATCTTGTGTGACATTTTTAAAAAGCCAATTTTTTTTTCCTTATCTTGATAATGTTTTCAGTTTCATTTCTGATTGTTGTATGCCCTCAATGAATTGACAGTTTTCAACATTGTGTACTCACCATGCAATACCTTTTACTATAGATTGTTTCTCTTTCAAGGTTATCTGTTTATAATCATTAATAATTTTTATGTCCCCAAAGAGAAAAAACAGATATTAATACATATAGAATTAAAAGTATTTATTTTTTATACAATGAACAATAAATTGTTGCATGATAAAAATTTTACAACTGAAAATCATTGTAAATATTTCTAAAAGAAAAAGAAATTTCGTGTTGAAGTTTAAGTGCTATATTCATCATTTAATTAAATTTGGTAAATTTTGAATAAATCTGAACATTTATTTTGGAGACCATCACCAATTTTTGAAGGAACCTATAGTATTATTGCCTATAATACTAGCCCAAAATATTACTCCGCCTCCACCTTGTTGTCTAAGTTGTGTGTGTTGATTATTCCCAAGAAAAACCCAGCCTTAATTACAGCCATTGTGTCCAACCAATATAGCTCTATATTCATCATTAAAAATTATTGTTGAGAAATAAGTTTTCATGTGTTTAACCAATGTTCTTAATCTTATGCAACTTTTCTCTCTGGTTATATTTGAAAAACAAGTTTCTTAAAATGTTTCTTGCTGATCAGTTCAGTTATTACACCGTTTCATTGTTCTCAAATTTTTTGGGGGGATATCTTTAAAGCTAGTTTTTTTCTCCTTATCTTGCCAGTGTTTTCAGTTTCATTTCTGATCGTTCTATGGCCTCAGTTCAATGATTTGACAGTTTTCGACATTGTGTACTCATTGCACAATAACTTTTTATAGTTTTTCTCTTTTGAGGTTATCTTTTTATAACCAACTGTAATCTTCATATGTCTGAAGTTAAAAAAAAGAAATAAACATCAGTCACTATTCTAATATACATTTTTTTTTTTTTTTTTTTTTTTTTTGCAATATGAAAAGTAATCATGGAGGCAACTGTAACAATTTTAGATACACAAATGACACTGTGTTGATAGCAAACAGGAAAAAAAACTGCAGGAACACCTAGGCAACATAGTAAATGAAAGAAAGAAGAAAGGACTAATTATCAATTGTAAGATGACAGAATGTATGGCTGCCAGTAGGAGAAAATGCCTATGATTGGAGCTGCACCTTGAAGATATAAAAATTAATCATGTACAGAATTTTGTCTGGAAAATGTTCTAACAGACTGTGGAAAATGCAGCACAGAAATCTGAAGATGCATTGAAATAATGAAAGATGCCTTCAAAAAACTAAGCAATGTATTAAGAAATAGGAAAATTGCATTTGGAACAAAGACTGCTGAACTACTATGGACTATCAATCCTCATATACAGCAGTGAAAGCTGGATAATTTCCTCACAGATGAAGTGAAAACTTGAGGCAACAAATATGTGATTCCACAGGAGAAACCTGAGAATATGATGGATGGAAATCTTGGGTATGTCAATATGCTACATCCAGTATCAAGACCTCTACTCGGGAGATTGAGGAGCTGGGAACCACCTTTTAATTGCTGTTGTTTCTAGGACCACCCTGACCAGAGATGTTAGCAACTGTTATGTCCTAGCTATGTACAAATATTGGACCCCCCCCCCAAACAAAAGCAAAATACTATGAAAGTATAAAAATGCATTTTTATAGTACAAATACTAGCAATAGATTTTTCTATAAGAAAAAATTACCAACAATACACTTTTTATAGTAAAATTGTCAACAATGCATTTTATCTGTAATTGAAGGCATACAACTGTGTTCAAAATGTTTAGATTTTGGCATTAAATAACCTATAGAGGTGTTGATATGCCACTAAACAAAATCAAACAACAATATGAAAGAACTTTAATCTATATAATATCTGACAATTCCTTTTTTTAATAGAATCAAACTGTATTCCAAAATATAAATTCAACAAAACTACAATACACAACATACATATCACCGCCTCTAGTAATTATTTACCTACACAAACATGTATATGCGGGAAAGACTTGAGTATCATCTACCAATTGTGAAAGCAGAATAACATATAATATTTTTATTGCTTCAAATCTCCTAAGAAAATTAAATTTCGGCATTAAATGACCCATAAGGGGTTGATGTGTTGTTAAACAAATCAATGAATCAAAACAAATGTTTTATAGGAATAATAGTATATGGCTGAATTAAATTTTGTGGCAAGACAGATTTTAAAGGAAAAAAATCAAGTGACCCCCATGACCTTGTAGAGAATCAGGATAACACGCCAAGACCTTCATAACTGGCAACTGCTCTCGAAAGGAAAATTAAATTTCAATTTCAGCATTAAATGAACCACGAGGAGTTGATAGTGCCATTAAATTAATATATTAAACCATAGACAAAACATGCGATCAATGAGTAAGTTTTAAGGAAAATGGAAACCCTTGGACTTTGAATCAAGAAGAAATATCTGAAATTTCTGGGACACATGAGGATTCATACTTTACCCTATGAGTATTTATGTCTAAGTGAATATAATGAACATAATTGAAAATCAATTACACATAAAGACAGAGGGCTTGGAGAATTTGACACCCACAGGACATACTGAAGGCGAAGAGAGAGATTTGTTTGTTTATTTTGTTTTACAGCATATCGACCTCAATGGGTTATTTAATGCTGACAAGATTTTTATTGCAGGTAATTTTTTTTTTTTTATTTATTGTTGGTAATATATATATATATATATATATATATATATATATATATAATTTTTTTTTTTTTTTTTTTTTTCCCCCAAAAATGTATTGCTGGTAATAATTATTTCTTAAATTATTGCTGGTAATTTTTTTTTTTTTTTTTTTTTTTTTTTTTTTACAAAAATGTATTGCTGGTATTAAAACCTATTTTTACACTTTTTGCTACCACCCTGGGTCCCACCAGCAATTAAGAGGTGGTTCCATGCTCCTCAAAGCCTCCTGATCAGAGGGCTTGCTGTCGGATGTGGTTTATCATCTTACCCAGGATATCAAGGACAGAGAAATGGTAATCTAAAATATAAATGGATAGCCGTTCAAAGAGCGGGAAGGAGAGTAAAAGAAAAAATTAATATAGCTAAGAGCTACAAGAGATAGGAAGTTGTAGAGAGCCATGATTGCCAATGTCTAGAAAGTGTACGATACATACAAGAATATCTTACATGACTAAATACGTTATCCTCATAACAAATCTATTAGACATAATAATGAAACTTATTAACATTGAACCTGATTCATACATGAATTTGAAATAAACAAATCTCTAGCTTTCCTTGATATCTTATTAATGTGTCGGTAACAAATTAGATTTCGGAGTTTATTATAAACCAACTAACAAAAATGAAATATGTTGAGAAAACATTGACTTCTTCACTATTCACATTATTTCATCCTTAATGCTAGAAAACTAGCTTACTAAATTCACAAATCCAAAAAACTAAA
>OZ010609.1:942325-954825 GCA_963932145.1 Acanthosepion lycidas | reverse complement strand
ATATATATATATATATATCTCAAATGGTGTATATATATATATATATATATATCTCAAATGGTGTATATATATATATATATATATATCTCAAATGGTGTATATATATATATATATATATATCTCAAATGGTGTATATATATATATATATATATATCTCAAATGGTATATATATATATATATATATATATCTCAAATGGTGTATATATATATATATATATATATATATATATCTCAAATGGTGTATATATATATATATATCTCAAATGGTGTATATATATATATCTCAAATGGTGTATATATATATATATATCTCAAATGGTGTATATATATATATATATCTCAAATGGTGTATATATATATATATATCTCAAATGGTGTATATATATATATATATCTCAAATGGTGTATATATATATATATATCTCAAATGGTGTATATATATATATATATCTCAAATGGTGTATATATATATATATCTCAAATGGTGTATATATATATATATCTCAAATGGTGTATATATATATATATCTCAAATGGTGTATATATATATATATCTCAAATGGTGTATATATATATATATATATATATCTCAAATGGTGTATATATATATATATATATATATCTCAAATGGTGTATATATATATATATATATATCTCAAATGGTGTATATATATATATATATATCTCAAATGGTGTATATATATATATATATATCTCAAATGGTGTATATATATATATATCTCAAATGGTGTATATATATATATATATATATATATATATATATCTCAAATGGTATATATATATATATCTCAAATGGTATATATATATATATATATATATATATATATCTCAAATGGTATATATATATATATATATATATCTCAAATGGTATATATATATATATATATATCTCAAATGGTATATATATATATATATATATATATATATATATATCTCAAATGGTATATATATATATATATCTCAAATGGTATATATATATATATATATATATATATATATATATCTCAAATGGTATATATATATATATATATATATATATATATATCTCAAATGGTATATATATATATATATATATATATATATATATATATCTCAAATGGTATATATATATATATATATATATATATATATATATATATCTCAAATGGTATATATATATATATATATATATATATATCTCAAATGGTATATATATATATATATATCTCAAATGGTATATATATATATATATATATATATATATCTCAAATGGTATATATATATATATATATACCATTTATCTCAAATGGTATATATATATATATATATATATATATATCTCAAATGGTATATATATATATATATATATATATATATCTCAAATGGTATATATATATATATATATATATATATCTCAAATGGTATATATATATATATATATCTCAAATGGTATATATATATATATATATCTCAAATGGTATATATATATATATATATCTCAAATGGTATATATATATATATATATCTCAAATGGTATATATATATATATATATATCTCAAATGGTATATATATATATATATATATCTCAAATGGTATATATATATATATATATATCTCAAATGGTATATATATATATATATATATCTCAAATGGTATATATATATATATATATATCTCAAATGGTATATATATATATATATATATCTCAAATGGTATATATATATATATATATATCTCAAATGGTATATATATATATATATATATCTCAAATGGTATATATATATATATATATATCTCAAATGGTATATATATATATATATATATCTCAAATGGTATATATATATATATATATATCTCAAATGGTATATATATATATATATATATCTCAAATGGTATATATATATATATATATATCTCAAATGGTATATATATATATATATATATCTCAAATGGTATATATATATATATATATATCTCAAATGGTATATATATATATATATCTCAAATGGTATATATATATATATATCTCAAATGGTATATATATATATATATCTCAAATGGTATATATATATATATATATATATATATACCATTTGAGATATATATATATATATATATATATATATACCATTTTTGAGAGAGATATATATATATATATATATATACCATTTTTGAGATATATATATATATATATATATACCATTTGAGATATATATATATATATACCATTTGAGATATATATATATATATACCATTTGAGATATATATATATACATACCATTTGAGATATATATATATATATACATACCATTTATCTCAAATGGTATGTATATATATATATATCTCAAATGGTATATATATATATATATATATATATATATCTCAAAAATGGTATATATATATATATATATATCTCAAAAATGGTATATATATATATATATATATCTCAAAAATGGTATATATATATATATATATATATCTCAAAAATGGTATATATATATATATATATATATATATATATATCTCTCAAAAATGGTATATATATATATATATATATCTCAAAAATGGTATATATATATATATATATCTCAAAAATGGTATATATATATATATATATATATATATATATCTCTCAAAAATGGTATATATATATATATATATATATATATATCTCTCAAAAATGGTATATATATATATATATATATATATCTCTCAAAAATGGTATATATATATATATATCTCTATATCTCTCTATATCTCTCAAATGGTATATATATATATATATATCTCAAATGGTGTATATATATATATATATATATATATATATATATATATATTAAAGATGACTATATTAGCAACTACAAACACACGTATGAAACATATTACATCACTAAACATTATTGAATCCATTCTTAAAAGATTTAATGTACGTTTGTTGCGGGAGTATGCTGGTCAAGCATTTCAGTTGGAAAACGCATGTCTCCTGGTATATTAAAGCATTGTCAGATTGAGAGAAACAGACAACTTTGCGTTTGGACAAACGATCTCTTATATTGTACAGGAGCAATGCTGGACATAACTTTGATTTTTCCTAATGCCACCCAAATTAAAAACTTTTTTCTAACATTGCTCTAACATTCTTGTAGCCTTCGCAAAGGGTGCAGTTCTTTGTCTTATGTGAAATGTTGTGCAGCTCTCAGGATGGCCTTAAACTCATCATCGACATGACGATAACAAGTAGGGCATCAAGTGGAACATGGTGTTGGGCCCTCATGCATCGAAGATCACTATAGGGTCCATCATTAATATAGCATTGTCAATATATGAGCTGGAATCAAGTACAGATCAAACATGAAACAGAATCTGACAGAATAAGATAAAGAACAAATAAGAAACGTTTATCTAACATGTTTCAATTTTATTGAGACTTCATCAGAAAATGAGCAGTTGAGAAATGTGAATTTGGGAACATTTTTACGTATATACTGTTAGACTTATATATATATATTATATATATAATTATTTATTTAAAAATTTTTAAATAAATAATTATATTTATGCTCTACTTTCGTATCGAGCACTATTTTTTAAAAATAATAACAAAAATACTAAGGAACTTTGGATTATTTACCAAACCAGTTTCTTTCCTATTTTCTACAATATTTTCACACATATATATATATATATATATATATATATTACGGCACTAACCTATATTGAATCCATTCTTAAAGAATTTAATGTATGGTGATCTAAAACAAACAGTATGAACATAAAAATGTTCCCAAATCAGCATCTACTAGACATGGATAAACATACACACGAATAAACATTATCCTCTGAATCTCACATCGATGAACTAGAATTTTCATGCACTTCTATACATAAAGCAATACTTACATTTTTCTTTTTTTTTTTTTTTTTCAATTAGGCTTTGAATCCATTAATTTCTTGGAATTTCAAATGGATCCACTCTCTCCTTGAATTTGGAATGCCAATTATATTGACATTAGTTTAACAAGTCGAATGCATGTGAAACCTGTTTAACCAATGAAAATCAAACACAAAAGCCAAAACACCAGAATTTCTTTCTTTTTCTTCATATTCCATTCTCTGATGAATCTTTAATAAAAGTGAAACACGTTTCCTATTTGTTCTTTATCTTATGACAGACTATGAACACAGATTGTTTCGGCATCGAATATGGATTGAATATGAAAGCTTCAATATGAGTGAAACATTGATAAATGTTTCTTATTTTTTGTTTCTTATTCTGTCAGTTTCCAATCTATACTTAATCCCAACTCATCAAATAAGTTATTGCAAATACAGTGTAACGCGGATATAAGAGAGTTGTCGGGACCGGAGATGAAGTCTCTTATATCCGGGTTTCTCTTATATCCGGATTTGGTCTATTTTGTTTAGGTAAGTATGGCTCTAATTTGGGACCAGAGAAAATCTCTCTTATATCCGGGTTACACTGTATTTCTAATGAAAAGTGATATAATTCATCTGATGCAACTTTTACCAGTGTCTGTTGATTTATACGTTCTTTCAGGGCTTTGGCGATATTGGCTCTCCACAACTTCCTGTCCCATGTTACTCGAAGCAACATTTGACTCTTTACCATTTTTCAAAGTGTACAAATGACATTTGTATTTCAGATGTGGAGAAATGTCAATTGATGCCCAGTCCCGATTTAGCTAACCTTCAACAAATTGTCAATTCATCAAAAATCTTGAAAAAAGTTTACACAATTGGTAAAGAACATGAAGTAAGTCAAGTGAATGATCTGTTTTGTGGTTCGTCCCAGTCATTGGTCCGAGAAAATTTGAAAACGGAACATACTTTGGAAAAGTTCTGTTTTGTTTACAGAATTAAAATACAAAATAATAGTCATTTCAATATTTTCCATGATCCAAGGGAAGAAGTCTGCAATGATGCATCGTTTCTTTATAGAGTTGTATCTTAAGATTAGTCACATAATTCTTATTTTTGGCTTACTCTCTTTGTCTATAATCTATAATCTATTAGCCTTTTTGTCCATAATAACTGTTTTTGGATTACCCTCTTTGTCTATAATAATGATTTCTGGGTTGCAGAAAATGTGATCTCCTGCAGGATTTGAACCTGCATTCCTCTTTACAGGAGAAACCACTGTTTGATCTGACATGCTTTGATTAATCAGCTATGGAGAGCTTCACAATCAACATTTTGGATACAAAACTGAGCTGTTATGACTTGAGAAAATCTAAATGAGTGAATGTCTTACCTTGCTTGATTGTGAAGCCGTCTGTTGCTGAGCAGTTAAAGCAAGCCAAGTCAATTGTTAGCTTTTCCTGCAAAGTGGGCACAGATTCGAATCTTGCTGGGGGTTTCATTTTCTATAAGTTTTCGTAAGTGTGCAGACCTGTAGATGAATTACTGTTTAAAAGAAATGGAACATCTACTCAAGTATGGGTATCCACTAAAAATAACATTTTAAAATACATTGGGTCAAAAAAATAAATCCGCTAAAATATATAATATAATGGCTGGCTGCTTGTATCCAAGTATGCCTGTCTACTAGGACAGCTAGGTAATCCCTGTTGCAGACACATGCTCAGTCACATTTGTTTGTTCAACACCGATAGAACCCACCTGTATTTTATACTGTAACTATGCTGAATGAATCTTCTCAGTTTCTGAGAGAGAGAGAGTGTGCATTACCTATACAAGGTCAGCACATTCAAACCCTTCGTCACATTGACTTGTGTCTTCATGCTAGCACAATCATTGATGACTCACAAGTAGTTTTGTCTACCCAATTTCATTCATAACACTTGTGTCAACCCATGGCATAGTTTTTGGGTAATTTTTAAAGGTGCCACACACTGGGATTGCCTCCTCAGCATAAGACACCTTCCTGGAAAATTGACTATGGTGAAATTTAAACCCAGGTCACATGCTCAGAAAGCAAGATATATAGGATTAATATAGATCTAATTAATGTTATAATCAGCACCCCAACTTCAGAGATTTGTAGACGAACCTTTGTGTAATTGTTTGGTCCACTCGTCAAGCGGTATCAGTAATTGTCCGTCAATTTTCATTTTCCTAATTGTTATGGGAACTTACCCATAATAATAGCGGACTATTCCTGACATTATAAATACTGTGCCTCTCAAGAGTTATGAGGAGATTGTAAGACGATGAGAGATAATTGAGAGCATATTGTAAGGACATTGGAATAGTGATACTTGTCGAGACAACATAGTTCACTCTAACCAAATCTGATAGTCATTACTAATACTTCTACTTCTTTGTATTATATTTCTGTTGTAATATATCTTTGTATTCTATACCTGTGTTTGTGTTATTCTTTCATTGGTTCTAACCTTGGACCATCACTGTGGTACAAGGAACTTGGACCATAACACTATTTATAGAACTGTTGCTCTCATCTCTTTTGGCATATTCATGGTGTTTTGGCTGTTGTACACTCCAGCCAGGTGATATTTGTTGGAATTTTGAACTGAAGCCTTTTAGTCCATGGGGGTAGATTGTTCTAATTCCACATGCCATGCCTTTGGATGTCTCAGTTTCAGTTGATTCCCCTTGGTAATTCAACTCTTAAAATTCTTGTTCCCTTTGTTGTGGCCAAGGACAAATGGGTCAGTGGATAAAAGTGTTGGTTGATTGATCCAAAAGTGTCTTGACCCAAAGATCCGTTAGTTCAATACCTTGTCTCAGAAATAAACAGATGCCAATTTTCTTGTTTTCATTATTTTTATATTAATTTTAAAAAAAATAATTTATGCACTTTTTTTTTTTTATTTTATTTTTTTTATTGATGTTAGGTTGGTTTTCCTTGTGTGTGTGTGTACACCTGTACATGTGCAAGTGTGAAGGATGTTGTTATTCCTTTTCTTAATTTTCTTGTCTCTTTATACTTATTATTCCTTTTCTTTTTTTTTCTGCTTTATCTTTTGCCTCTGAGTGTCAAGAGATGATGTAACATTGTTATATCTGGTATCAGAGGTGACTTATATTTATCCTAAGTTTCTGGAATATTCTGGGGTCTTCTAAAGTTGTAGGTGCATTCCGTTTGTATTTTTTTAATTTTTTTTTTTTTTTGTTTGTGATTAATTTTTTATTTCTTGCTTAAATAATTATTTTTTATTTTTAATTCATGCTTAAAACACACACATAAACACGAAAGTGGACACAGATCAACACATGGCAACACTTTTTCATTCTTGAACACTATCTTCAGGCCATGTGTGTTGTATTTTGGCTTGTCTATATATGCTAGTCAATGGTGCATTATGAGTAGCAAGGTACATTATTTACATTATTCGGACTATTGTCCTCATCTTTGTCGTCATTTATTACACTGTTTTGGCTGTTGTACACTTCGGCCTTCTTCAGGTGGTTGGAATGTCGAACTTAACCCTTTATCTCACTGACTGGAGTAGACTGTTCTAGTTCCACTAGGCAATAACTGAGCTCACTGGAGTAGACTGTTCTAGTTCCATAGGCAATAACTGATAACTGATATCAGTTATTGCCTATTAATTTCCCTCTGAAAGTTCTACACTGCCTTAACTGGATATTGAACTCGCACTCCTTTAACCAATGCTTTTATCCACTGTGCCTTGAGGACACATGGTACAGTGGATAAAAGTGTTGGTTAGATCCAGTGACAGGACCCAAAGAGTGTGAGTTCAATACCCAGTTAAGGCATTGGAGAACTTGGAGAGGGGAATTAACAGGTGATAACTGATAACTGACATCCATTAAACATGGCACATGGAACTAGAACAGTCAACCCCCCGTGAGTGAAATAATGGGTTCAGTTCAGCATTACAACCACCTACATCACGAACGGGTGAGACATAATAAATATGAGAACAAAGATGAGGACAATAGTCCGAATAATGTAAATAGTGTACATAATACCTCATCTCAGAAATATAGACAAATACTGAAAGGCCGAAACATTGTTATAAATATGACGACAAAGATGAGGACAATAGTCTGAATAATGTAAATAGTGTACATAATACCTCACCTTAGAAATATAGACAGGTATGTAAACCAATTATAAGGAAATCCTTATATATGCTGGTCAATGGTGCATTATGAGTAGCAAGGTCTGTTGTATTATCCTAATGGTTATTGCATGGGCAGTAATGGTTATGTTTGAAATTATTCTAGAGGTTATTGAGTAGAAATAATTGTGAATCTGAATGCAGTTATTTGTAGATATTTTATAGTATTGTTTAACTTTTACATGTTATTTATTATTGATTACTTAATTATTTGTTATTGATATGTGGGAGGCATGGAGTAATCGATAGTGGCTTGGATTGTGGAATCAGAGAGCTGAGTTCAAATTCCAGTCAAATCCATTATATTCACTTGCATGTTAATACCCTTGGGAAAGGTATGAATCCTCTTTTTCTCCCTCCAGATATGGGTAAATAGCAGGACAGATTGGGTTCTATAGCCTTGGGTGGCAGCTGGTCTACTGCAGGAAAAAATCTGCCTTGTCAGTCATGTATTGAAAGATACATGATCGCCTAAGCATGTATCACGTATGGCACATAGCTGACTGACTGATACGAGCATTTGAACTCTGTTGCCTGGGACGGGACCATATGAGCACATGAATGAAATTAATAATAAACAAATTTTATCTCCCTACCAAATATAAATTCTTGTGCCAAACATGAGAATCTAATTAGGAGGAACAGAAAGGAAAAAGAACATCCTTAATTTCTTCAGGTAAAAATAGGTGCAAATAACAAAATAAAACTCAACTACTGCATGAAATTTTAAAGGAAAAACATTACACAAGTAAAGACAAAAAAGTATAAATACAAGATTTGCACAAAAATTTCCCTTTCCGAGCCTTATTAAGGCAGGATACATATTTCTGATGTTTCAAAAAAAGGTCTACCAAAAAAAAAAAAAAATGGAAAAAAATAACGAATTCAGTTTAGAAAAAGACAAGGCTTTTAAAAATGATGAAAGAGAAAGCAATTCAAGAATGCAGAAAAACAAAGGTACAACCACCTTTCAAAAAAAAAAAAAGAAAAAACACCTACTTTTACTTGCCCCACAAGCGCTTCTGTGACATGTAGAAATTTTAGAAAAGTCCCTTTTAAATTCATGCTGTTTGTACTTGGGAAATTGTTTTTCGTTCTTTGTTGTCAAACTACAGGAGAATTTTCAATTTAAATTTAAAATTCTTTAGTTTCTGCAGCTGGCTTGTAAATGTGTGCCTTCTTGATGTCCAATGTTTCCTGCTCCTTGATGTTAATTTGCCTTGTCCCCTTGCTGTCAAAAATTCTTCTCCCCTCATCCAATGACCTGAGTTCTATTTATTCCAAAAAATAGGCTCCCAGAAGTCTCCCATTCAAGTTCTTATTAAAACTTGAGACTACGTCTCTTGTTGGTTGGTATATACGAAAAAACAATTTTCCATAAACTTGAAATGGATCCTTTACAATTTTGCTGGGTTTTAACCGCCAATCCCCAAATGATATACAAGTGTAATAATTTTTTTGCACAAACTGTCTGGCCTTCATAAAAATAGACTATTACTAGAAAGAATTTATACTAAAAAAAATAACCTAGACAATTAAATATTTTTTTCAAGACTAACATTTTTAGCATAGTAAAAATAAAATTTTTATGATGAAACTGATTTAATTTGAGGGGCATAATTCACATAATATCATTTAAATACCAGGATCGTTATCTTGCAGAATGAATTGTTTGTGTTTATTTCAAAAAATGTTCTGAAACTGTTTTAAAAAGAAATGCCTTCCCTTTTTATTTTCAGATCCAACACAAAGCTTTAGAAACAGGAAATAAGTAAATCTTTTTAAACAGTACAAGAAAAAACAACTTACCAATGGAAATACCCTCAATACTAACTAAGTTGGTATTGTACTAGTATTTCTCGGATTAGTAAATACAAAATTGTGATACATCAAATATTACAACTGGATTAAAAAAACAAAAAAAAGTGAGAGAGACGGTCCGGACTTGAACCCTGCAGTGACGATCTTTGCCATCGTCATGCCTGTGGCAACTACACAGAAGGAAGCCCAGTTAGCTCGGACCTATTCACTTCTGTCTTCATCATCCAAACCCCCAACCTACAGTGATCGCATTTCCCCGACTCTGGTGTCTGCCACATCGGAAAGCCTTTACACACACCACGAGTCCGGGGCTGCCAGCCTCCTCCCCGATATGGGTCAAATTACTAACATGCCAACCAATTCAAATAACGACAATGCTGGTCATTTTTTTAGTACACACAGTCCGCCAGTTCTAAATCTCAGTCCAAACTTGAGTCCTGTGGAACATCAACGTACCTCACCTGGATACGATTTAAGAGAGACCGCCAGACGACGGAGTATTCAAGGTAAGTCAGTTGTAAATTGATACTTAATTAGTGTCAACCTTATGTGGTCTTGTGCTAGACAAGGTTGAGGCATATCAATGTTGTGAACAAAAAAAAAACAGTGTTTTGGTTTCAAAGTTTCATTACTGATAATATTAATTGTATTGTTTTAATATTTTAGTCTTAAATTGTCTGAATTTCTTCGATGAAGCCTTGTCAATTATTATTCATTTTTCATTAGTATTTCTTTCATCTTATTTCTCTTGCTTTTCTACCAAGTAGTAATAGTCTTAAGTTGTCTAAATTTCTTAGATGAAGCCTTGTCAATTATTTATTCATTTTTGACTAGTATTTCTTTCATCTTATTTCTCTTGCCTTTCAACCAAGTAGTAACAGTCTTAAGTTGTTCAAATTTGTTGGAAAGTAGAATTATTCTATGTCCATTTTTCCGCCAATAATGATTGTATTTTTATGCATTACTGTTTCGTGCAATGAGTTCTGATGTTCACACAAAATGTGGATGCTTGTTTTCAATAAGGTTAAACATTTTCTTTGATCCCATATGCAAAAGGAAGCTAAGCTGTAAAAAACAATCAATAAATATGTTCTTCCCATGTGGCAAAAAAAGATAGCAACCTACATGTCACTCTTTCTATATGTTAATAGTTTTCTGATTTTTACCAGATTTTTCCTGTTTGATGTTACTAGGCAGGTTATTGAAACTTTAAGAAACATTATGTTGTAATTAAAAATTGTAATTACGGAACATGTCAAGATAAATATTGTTAAAAAAAAAAAAAAAGAAATTAAACCTGTGAAATGTTTGCTACATGTGCTGAAACTATTTTTTTAATTTTATTTTTTTATTTTATTTTTGTGGGTATATTTCTTTACATGAAACAGATTGCATCCAGAAAAGCTGTGTAAACTTTATTCTTGTTGATAAATTGCTGGCTGCCAATATAAAGCTTAGTCTTCATGTAACTCCACATGTTTTCAATCTGGTTATGTTCGGGTAAACAACGTAATCATTTAATTAAAATGAGTGTCTTTAAAGCCAGTTTTATTGAAATGTTTATTTATTTATTTTTTTGTTTTGGCCAAATGTGATGGGACATTGTTGTGCATCAAATTCATCTTTCTGAAAGTGTTGGGTGCTGTTTTGAATGGGCAGTATTGTACCACAGACAATGTAACCAAAAATAATCGGTATTTTTATTTATTTATTTATTTTTTTTTTCATAATCATTTGACTGCAGGCAAGGCAATAAAGCCACTAAGATGCAAAGGACTACTGAGCATGAAAGAATGAAAGGAAAACACTATTAAGTAGAGAACAATAAAAGAACAGGAATTAAGAAGCCAAAAGATGATGATTGACATTGCATTTAAATTTTAGAAGATCAAAGTTGACTAGAAAGCAAGAAGCTGGATGAGAGTTCCATAAACAAAAAGTGCTTTAGAAGAAAATGTTTATATAGAACTAGTGATTAAAGAACTTTCTAAACATTTTCGTCTTTGTTAATTATCTTCTTTTTAATTAGAGTAGCATTTTTTATGTCAGAATTGTGGTCAGTCTCATTATAGTGAGTAACTAAAGTGTTTTTTTTTTTTTTTTTTTTTTTTTTTTTTAAATGTCTCTTTTGTGTTCATATAATCTTTCATTTAAATTTTAGGTTTGTCCTATATATTCTTTCTGGCAATCCTTGAAAGTAGTGATATAGAGTAAATTGCTCCTTCAATTTTTGGCTTTTGTTTTTTTATTCATTAAGTCTTTAAATCAATTTAAGTCAGTGTAAACAAACTTAGTCCGACAAAGTTCAAAGGGACAAAATGCATCACAGAAAAACTTTTTCCACTTTGTTATACAGCTTTCTTCCAAAACTGGTGTTGATAAGTAAAAATTTATATATGCTTATCCTATGTATGTATGTATATATATATATATATATATATATATATATATATATATATATATATATATATATGCTTATTCTGTGTGTGTGTGTGTGTATATATATATATGTATGTATGTATGTATATATATATATATATATATATATATATATATGAACATGTCATTTTTGTTTGTGATCAATT
>OZ010609.1:819825-939825 GCA_963932145.1 Acanthosepion lycidas | reverse complement strand
ACTACAAGGTTTAAAACCACTAGAAATACCAGTGAAATTTTCACTATTTTCCTATTTGAATTTTCAGATGAATCCTAATTCTTAAGTTAACAATTGAATAAGCTCCTTGCAAATTATGACTATAAGATACCCTATAGAATTTCTATTGCTTTGAGATATTTGAGATTAACAACAAAATATTGCAATAACAGATATAAATATGCCTGAAAACTATATTTTATCATATATAGATAGATTTGCCTGTCACCTGGTTTACACTCATCCCTGGTCCTTTTGAACAGGAGTAGAGGTTTATCCCTTGTTGCCTGCTAAAGTCTACTTCAACTCTATACTTCTAATGCCTGAACTCTGAAATTTTATTTACTATTTATTTTTTTTTTTTCCTCTTCAATAGGAGTAGATAGGTTCTATCATCCAGTTCACACTTCTCCTTGATCATTTGAACAGGAGTAGAGGTTTATCCCTTGTTCATTGTTTGGGATTGGTTTTCTGGTTCCTTCTAAAAAGTCTTTCCATTCTCTTTCACTCCTAGTAGCCTCTTGCATCTTAATGGCATTATTGCCTTGCTTGGGGTGAAATGATTAAAAAAAAAAAAAAAAAATGTCAAAGACCTTTTCATAAAACATTTGGCATCCAGTATTATTACTCTCACATTATTTAGCAATGGAAATAGTGTTAAGTTAGTTTCTCTTTTTTTTAAAAAAAAAAATAGAGATACGCCAACTTGATTTCCAACCATGTCCCTTTCGCGGGGGCTCTGAATAAACGATACTACTACATCTTAAATAGACAACCATGTGAAAAGAAATGAACAAAAAAACAAAACTCAACAACAGACCCTTGGAAATGGCTAAAGAATTGCCTGAAAGTCTTTGGGACAATCACCACGACGGACAATTTTTTTTTTTTTTTTCTTTAGTAAAAAAAAAATCGTCCATCGTGGCAATAGTGTAAAATTTTTTTACACTTTTTTCTTACAACTACCAAACGAAAAAAAAAAAAAAAAAAAAAAACTAAATAAAAATTCATCAAATTTTCCGTATTGGTTACATTTCAGCAAAACGTGTTCGAAAGAAAGGTTGCTACCCAAAATGAAACAGTTTGTAAAAACTTCACCTATGGCAATTAAAAGTACTCAATAGAAGGCAGTATGTAAAATAGATGAAGTATAAGAAAAAAATTAAAACCGAGGCAACTCGCATTTCACTCTAAAAAATGAGCTATATCGTCAGGCCAAGTTCACTTTGTGTGTCATCGGCAGTTTACGTCTTACTTAAATATCAAGAAAAAATCTTTATTTTATTATTTGATATTTTTTTTATTTTTAATTATTTTTGCCCGGATGTGAATGTTATCCAGGTTCTATATTAGCTCTTAGTTAAATATATTCTTTTTTAACAATAGCAAACCTGGATTTGGAAACCTCAAGATCGTCAACTTTTCCTCTTGGCATAATGAGCAAGCTTTCTTCCCTTTTAAATCCTATGTCAAATTAACGACGAAACACTGATTTTAACCGGGGCAGTACCAAATGATCATGCTGGATTGTTAAAAAAAAAAAATTCTGAAAAAGCATAATTGTATATAAAATGTAGATGAGCCTCGTGCTAGTCAAGATGAATTGGAATTTGTCCTCGTTTAGTTAAAGTAAGTAGAGAAGTCAGAAGTGTTATGGTTTTTGTTTATTCCTTCTTGAATCTGGCTTTTTTCTTCCTTCCTTCTCATTTTTTTTTTTTTTTTTTTTCGTTCTTACTGGTTTCTTTGTATTCAATATTGTGACTGACTTTTCTCTCCCTCTCCCTCGTCTCACATTTCTTGTCGCGTCTTGCCCATCCCCACCCGCCACGCATCTTGTTATCTCTTTTCTTCACTCCCTCTAAGTACTTGTCTTTGTTTTCTTTCGTAGTTGGTTTCCTCCACAATTTTCTTGTCCCCACCCCCCGCTGTCGGCTCTCACCCAGCCATTTTTTTTTTTTTTTTTTTTTTGTTTTTTTTTTTTTGTTTTTTTTTTTTTGTTTTTTTTTTTTTGTTTTGTTTTGGTTGTGACATTATTTCTGTCTTTTCTTATTTTTTGCGTGTGTTTATTTTTTTTCTCCATTGCCTTCGGCCACTCACTGGCTCGTCTCTCTTTCAGTCTCGTTGGCTCCAGTCGCCTGCTGGCTCGTCTCTGTTTTGAGTCTCGCTGGCTCCAGTCGCCTGCTGGCTCGTCTCTGTTTTGAGTCTCGCTGGCTCCAGTCGCCTGCTGGCTCGTCTCTCTTTTGAGCCTCACTGGCTCAGCTCTCTTTTGAGCCTCGCTGGCTCCAGTCGCCTGCTGGTGTGTTGATGGCTCTGGCTTCACACTTGATCAGCTCTCCTTTGGCATCCTTGATGCTTTTCTGTATTATTTTCTGCCATTGTTTTCTGTAAAATTTTCTGCCATTGTTTTCTGTCTTCTCCTCTCTTTTTATCACTGACTCCTTTTTCACCTTTTATTTTTCATTATTTTTTTTTTACAATTTCTCCACTCCTTTTGTTTTTTTAATGCATTCAATATAACACCCATTATTATTATCATATCAATTAAACAATGTACAACTCTATTACAGTGCAAGAAAATTTTGGATCTTTTCTGTTAATTCACCTCAAGAAATTATAAATTTTAAATCAAAGTTTATTTTTTTATTAAAACTTTAGCACTCTTTCGAAATTATAAATTTTAAAACAAATTTTGTTTAGCTTGCCTCACAACAACTCCAACCCTCAGAATGAAAAATTACCAAAAATCAAGCAGTGCTAATGATATTTGAGGTCTTGACAAGGAATTTTTACAATTAAAAAAGAAAAAACGTGCTTTTGGCTTGTTTATCAGGGTAAGTGCAGACGGTTAAACCACTTAGAAATAGTGCACTCATGTCACCTACATTAGAGGGCAATTGCAAAGGTCATCCTGACTGGAGTGCAATGGAAGGACCTTGCTCTGGGAGAATTTGGTGTGAATTTTAGTAAATATAAATTCTTTTTATTTTGAGATGAATTAATAGAAAAAATCCAAAATTTATGTTCACGTGATATTCAAAAGCAATTTGGTCATATGTCCCATTGCCAGTCATTTCTTGAGCACACTAGCCTATATAATGTATTTTTTTCACAGTCATAACAAAATAGTTAACTGGTTGAGCTGGTTTAGGACTATGGCACTGTTTTCTAATCATCAGTGTACCAAGAAACTGTTTGTAAAATAGCTTGAAACAGCATTTTCTTCTTTTATATGCTGTTTCTTCAGGATGTGGGCAATCATGGCTCTCCACAACTTCCTATTTTTTGTAGCTCTTAGCAATGTGTCTCTTTACTACCCCCCCCAACCCTGTTCTGCCATTCATTTACACAAGCTCGTCAGGTAGATGATCATGGCTGTCCACAACTTCCTATCCTCTGTAGAGGTAAGCAGTGTTTGTCTCCTTACTAACCCTCCCACTCCTTGTTCTGCCATTCGTTTAGACGAACTCGTTAGGTAAGTTACCTGCTGTTTCCCTCTGCTCCTCTTGTCTTCAGTATCTTCCATGAGTGTCAAATTCTCCAAGCCTTCTTTCCTTGTCTTAGAAATTTCAACTATCCCTTTTTTATTCTGTGTCTTTTTGTTTCCATTTTCCTTAAAACGTTCTTGTTGCTCACATATTCTGCCGATGACATTCTCAGCATTTGTCTATAGAACCCTGTTGTTGTTAATTCAAGCTTTTTCTGTATCTGTTGGATGCTGGTTGGTTTGTTTTCTATAGTTTATCAACCCTTTGCAGTTATTTAAAGCCAGAAATTATTTTTAGATTGAGATGATGATGATAATAATAGTTTAGTGATACAAATTTTACTAATTAACCCATAGCTGGGGAAGTGGATTCATACTTTACCCAAGGGTATTTGTGCATGTGAATATAATGAACCCAACCGGAATTTGAACTTAGCTCTCAGATTTTAAATTCCAAGCCATTATCCCTTACACCCACCACATTTTGAAACATTTTTATGTCTTCTGTTTGAATTTCTGGGATGAGATGTTATAATTATTTAAATTTGAACTATTGTCCTCATCTTTGTTATTATCACAATGTTTCAGTTATTCTGTCCTCCAGCTTTCATCAGGCGTATATCGATCTGGGTAACTGTTGCGGCCTTGTTAGGGCCAGAAATAAAGACACAAGAGAGGAATCGAGTTAAACAAATATATTAACAAAAACAGTAATACAAACATATACAAACAAGTGTTACGGCAAAAATGTTTGGTCTGACTGTCAGAGCTGACTGCTGGAAACTTCCCTCTCCAAAAGGCAATACCTGCTCCTATTTATAGCTGGGAGAGTCCATGCGTGCGTGGGTAAATTACCATAACAGTAACCTACATGGAATCTTGAACTGAACACTTTATTTAATTTGCTAGGGTAGATTGTTCTCGTTCCACTCCCATGTCTATCTTGTCTAGTTCTTATTTTAAGAGAGATAAGGATTTAGATTGATTTTTAAGGGTCAGAATAAAGAACTAAAAAGATCTGTTTTCACTTTTATTTATTTATTTATTTTTTATTACTTCACACTTTCATTGTAACTTTTAATGACTTATCTCGAAATTGGTAGATCAAATTCTATAACATTTAGAGTATTATAGATTGAAATGGTAATCTGGAATATTAAGCCTTCATTTATATCTTTCAAATGTGTCTAATCTTCAAAATACTGGACAGAATAGAATAATATTGAAGGAATTATTTTTGATTATTAAAGAGTTATAAAAGTTACTGGATTTGAAAGTTATTTTACTGAAAAATTGTTTTACTGGAAAGATTTTATAAATTTCGACAGCCAGATTGCTCAGTCATTGAATACCAAATGTTTCCCTATTATAAGGCGATATATATAGCAATATTTTTAAATTGAAATAAGGATAATCTGGAATGTTAAGCTTTCTTTGTATCTTCCAATAATGAAGATGTTGACATTCCACACTACGTCAAACAAAAAGTTAGGAAGGAAGAACTTTATCAATATTGGAAAGAGCAATAACATTTACTGGACTTGGGAAATCTGTTTTCCTGAAAAAATTGTTTTAATAGAAACGTTTTATAAATTTTAACTGACGAATACACTGGTTGCTTGGTCAGTAAATGCTGAATATTTGCTTATAAGTAATTGTCTAATATTATCATTACCATTAGAGATGAGAACAGATACTACACTTTGATCCCAGTCTGATGGCCAGGGAGTGAAGAAAAGCGTAAAGAGTAGCACTGGCTGCTTGGTCAATGAATGCCGAATATTTCATTATAAGGAAACGGCTAATGTTACCATTAGCAATGTCTAAGCTCCAGTATGATAGACAGGAGAGTATAAAAACATTATTTTAGATTTAAATGATGATCATCTGGAATATTCTGTGACTTTGCATTTTAGTTCTTATTTTTAACTTTTAAAATCTGTTGTTGGGCTAAAAGTGTTTTACATATGATTTCCTTCTGCAGATAATACGTCATTTGAATTAAATTCATAGGAAAGCTGCACATTTCTGTAATTCTTAAGTTAAAATCCTATCAGTGAACCTCTAAGGATTCAATGCTAGAAAAGAGTCAATAGTTTGCTTGGATTATCAGAGGTCATTGGGCACAGGCAAGATTATGCAGGAATGAACAAAAAAAATACAAAACATGTCTGACCTATTTTTTTTATTTTTTTTTATTTACACATTCACCATGATTTTTTTATTTTTTTTAAATATATATATATATATATATATATATATATATTGAACAAATATTAAATGGTAAGATAATTTTTTAATTAAATGTTGGTCACTTAAAAAAAAAAAAGCCAGAACTGTTCCTGAATTGATAGAAATAAAAAAAAAAAATGGAATATTTCAGTTTAATTATCATCTCATGAAATTATTTGTATTTACTAGTATTTTGTATATTTAATTTCACTTACTAGAAATTTTTTTTTTTTTTTTTTAATAAGAAATGAATGTAAAGAGGAAGGAAAAAAGGAAGGGCAGGAGGAAAGAAAAAAGAAAAGGAAGAAAAAGAAGGAAAATGTAAGAGGAAGGATAAAAAGGAAAAAAGAAGGAAAGAGGGAAGTAAAAGGAAGAGAAAATAGAAAAAGGAAAAAATTCACATGCAGTTTTGTCAATTTATTTTCTTTTATAAAATTTTGTATTGGATAAGAAGGAAAGATTGAATGAAGCAAAAGGAAGGAAGGAATGAAGAGAAAGAAGAAAATTTGAAAAAGAAAAGTGGGAAGGAAAAAAAATAAGTTGACAATACATGTACCTTTGTCAATTTACTTTTTTATAGCAGGGAATGAAGGAAGCAAAAGGAGGGATGAAAGAAGGAAGGAATGAAGGAAGCAAAAGGAGGGATGAAAGAAGGAAGGAAGGAAAGAAGCAAAAGGAGGAATGAAATGGAATTTTTGCAGATTTTCTGCTTGTTGATAAATTACTTTCTTTAATACATTTATTTATATTAAGGTGTAAAGTATTAGTTTGCTTTTTGTTTCCATTTTCTCTAAAACTTTGTGGCTCACATGTTTGGTAAATGATCTCCTCAGCATCCTTCTGTAGAATTAAATTTCTCTTGTTTCAAGTCTTTTTTTTTTTTTTTTTTTTTTTTTCATGGTTCTATAGGAGGAATGATGCCGCGTAATAGTTCAGTACTCTTTTCTTTGTTTTTAATGAAATTTTCCTGTTTCTTAATACTTTGCTTAGATTTTATGAGAATTGTTTTTTTGGTCAAAATATAGAAGGAAAGAAATCTGTTCCTTTTATTTAATATTTTATGCTTTCATCTTCTAGGGATGTGTGTTGTGGTGTAAAGGATATTGGCTTGGAATAAGTAATCGGCCATGTTCGAATTCCTGTCTAGTTAGTTACATACACTTACACACAAATACCCTTAGAGAAATCCAGGAATACATTTATTCTCTTCCCAACTATGGGTTGAATAGCAAGACAGACTGGGTTCTATAGCCTTGGTTGGCAACCAATCTACAGCAGAAACAGCAATCTACTGTGGGAAAATCTTCCTAGTTGGTCATGAATTGAAAGAGACTTGATTGCTCAAGTGTGTATCTCATATGGCACTTCACTGACTGATTAGAGATAAGGAGAACAGATACTATACTTTGATCCCAGTATATCTCGTATGACACTTCACTGACTGATTAGAGATAAGGAGAACAGATACTACACTTTGATCCCGGTATATCCCGTATGGCACTTAACTGACTGATTAGAGATAAGGAGAACAGATACTATACTTTGATCCCAGTATATCCCGTATGACATTACACTGACTGATTAGAGATAAAGAGAATAGCTACTACACTTCCGGAAGCCACCTGAAGTAGAGGGTTATGTTAAGAGACATGTTATACAGTTAAGAAGGGAAGATAGTTATTCACTCTAGCCTTGAATAGGTTAAGATTGAAGCTGTTTGAGTGAAACTTACTTCTTACCAATACAGAGGGAATATAGGTGGGTTGCTACAATGTAAGTGTCATGGCGGGTTCTCTCAGTGAAGGTTAGACCTGGCAGAACCAAGAAATATTTGTCTGTGCACTTTCCATGGAAGTCGCGATAGAACAGTGAGAGGCATGCCACTCCCTGCCCATGAGAAAGAAGTTGGGGGGGTGGAGGCGGATAGCAAACATTTATAAATGGAACACATTTTGCTTTTATTAAAGCTTCATCAAAGAATGAGATACAAAAAAAAAATTAATTTTATTTTTATGTTTGATTCCTATTGGTTAAGCAAACTTCACATATATTTGACTTGTTGAGTAATGCTTGTGAATATAATTTGTGTTTCCTGAAGCTTCAATAAAAGCAAAACGTGTTAGATTTATAAATTTTTCAAACATTTCCTTTTTGTTCTTTATCATATATATATATATATATACACATACATACATACACACACACATATATATATATATATATATATATATATATATACCCAAGTATATGATTGGTGTATATGGAATGAATTCCAATAACCAACAATTACTATTCTTAAAAGAGTGCTCAATACAAAGTAGAGCAGATATAATTATTTATTTTAAAAAAAAAAAAAAAAATTGTAACATAAATGTTATAAAATCACTACAAAAATAGCCATTTTGTTTCAACACCCTCGGTGTCTTATCAAGTGATGATTTTGAATGTAAAATAAATGGTTTTAAAACATATTTGTTATCAATTTTTTTTTTTTAAATAATTATATATATGCACACCATTTTAGTGGAGTGTATTGAAAAGTTCTGTACAACCTCCCAAAAGAATCCCCCCCTCCCCCAAAAAACTCTTATGTTTGACTAAAAACCTTTTTTTTTTTTTTTTTTTTTTTTTTTTTTAATATGAATACTTTACTTGAATCTATTCATAATGTTGATCAATCAATTCATTTTTCTTTTTTATGACTTAACTGTTTGTTGATTATTTAAAACTGAAAGTTCACCCAATGCCAGGCTCAAGAGCTAGTCAAGGTAGAGGGGTTATTGAATGATATGTATGATATGAATGTGTGAGGATAAGGAGGATAGATAATGGCTGACCCTTGAATTGAAGAGGTTAAGATTCTAGTATCTCAGGAAGCATTCACACCAATGTCTATTCATCAATGGTGTTATTTTGATAGAATACATGGGCAATATCAGGTAGCCTTGCAAGTGAATGGGATAAATGGTTATAATGGGTCTTTCTATTTAAATGCACACATCTTTGACTAAGATCATAAATTTTATTAGAAGTTTTATGTGAGCAAATAAGCTGATCATTTTGGTAAGAATTTTATGGGGGCATTACAGGATAACCTTGCTAGTTTTGTATATAATCTGTGTGTGTTTATCTGTAGATTTAAAATCTAGTGTCCATTGCAGATTAATATCACCTACCTCATGCTTCGGTAAGTTCTTGGTCCTACTGATGTTTGTATAAAAAGCAGAGGTTATTATATTGAGGGTGAGGTTTGTGGAAGGAAACGATTTCGTTATCTCTTAAAAGGCTGGAAAGAAATGTAGGTAAAACAGATAATGTGTTCGTGTCAAATATTTACACATATACATGTGTGCACATACTAAGTTTGGTGCTGAATAGTTCTGGTGGTGTCAATCTACTTCCAAAAATCTAACAAAGTAACCAAATGACTATTTTAATCCTCTCTTGTTTGGAATGAAGTTTTTCAGCACTTCCTTGTCTGTGTAATATATATATATATATATATATATATATATATATATATATAGTGCATTTCTACTGGTAATGGCAATATTGTTTCCTTTATAAGGAAACATTCAACATTCACTGACCAAGCAGCCAGTACTTCTTTCAGTTGAAATTTGTAAAATCTTTCTTAAAATAATTTTCATGGAAATAGCAGCATTTGAGAAACTTCTCGTTCTTTCCAGTATTGATGGGGGATTTCCTTCCTAAACTTTTGTGGAATGTCAACATCTTGATTATGTCATTATTTTCTCTTTGAGTTACATGTGCTATCCATTTTAGCTGTTGCCGTTGTTGGAAGTCCTCAAGGGATATGGTTTCTGTTATTTGTTACGGTCTTTGTGATTCTGTAGCACCAGTCTACAATGTTTAAAGAAGGATAATCTTCACCAAAACCCAAAGGCTTTGACTCCCTCAAAGTCATTCTGTTAAAATAATTTTTCTTAAGTCTCCTAAATATTATGTTTTCCAGTAATGATGCGGGCCTTCTTTCCTAACCTTTTGTTTGAAGTAGTGTGGAATGTCTCTTGATTATGTCATTATTTTCTCTTCGAGTTACATGTGCTATCCATTTTAGCTGTTGCAGTTGTTGGAAGCATTCAACTGATGTGCTTTCTATTATTTGGTACAGTTCTTTGTGATTTTGTAGCACCAGTCTACAATATTTGAAGAAGGATGATCTTTGCCAAGACCCAAAGGCTTCACTCTATTAAAATAATTTTTCTCAGGTTTCCTGAATATTATCATATTTTCCAGTATTGGTGGGGGTTTCCTTCCTAACCTTTTGTTTGAAGTAGTGTGGAATGTCTCTTGATTATGACATTATTTTCTCTTTGAGTTACATGTGCTATCCATTTTGGTTTTTGATGCTGTTGATAGTCTTTGAGTGGTGCAGTTTCTGTTATCTGGTAAAGTTATTTGTTTGTGATTCTGTAGCACCATTCAAGAAAGTTTGAAGAAGCATGATCTTTGCCAAAATCCACAGGCTTATGTATTATACAAGGTGTGGCAGAAATACCTCCCACATTTTAAACTGTTATCTGTGTGGGGCTATTGAACTTAGGTAAGTGGCAATGATGTCTTCATCGAGCTAATGTTTTACCACTATGTGGGAAATATTTTGCTGAAGTGAATGTAGGTGGTATTTCTGTCACATCCTGGATAGTGCATATTATATCAAAATAACGCCATTGAGAAATATTAGTACTGTTTTCATAGTCATCATCGTTATTATTATTGTTCTTATCCAATACTGCCCTCTTGGTAACTTGGACCACTCTGTGGTAGCTGTTGATATCTCCATCCAAGCACCTATTAAACAAGAACCCCCTATCCATAAGAACTTGTTCCGGTTCCAGCATGCTGATTGGGACTCATTCTGGGATTTTCTTTGCAACACCCCTTGAACTGACATCTTCAAACTCCCAATTGAAAAATGCCCAACTGAGGTTTCTTCTTGGATCAAAGCTGGCATGGATGCTTTCATCCATTTTCAGAAATACAAGGTGAAACTGCAGTCTACTCCATTGTTGACACACGCATGTTTGGTCGGCATAGAAAACAGGAACTACTATTCCCGGTTATACCAATGTGACAGCTCTTATCATAACAGGTGCCTATTTGCTATTGCTCGTAACAAATGTAAGCAAGTCCCCCAAAAAAGCTAAGTTTCTGTTTATTAAGAGAAAGAGGCACTGTATAGTCTCTAAAAACTTTGGTTCTCATGACTACTGGCGTCTCTGTAATAGGGTATTAAGTAAGTGCAATGTCTCTATTCCCCCACTTCAATCAATTTGTGGTGTTATCATCCTCTGCTGATAAAGCTGAATGCTTTGCCTGTAAATTTTCCTAAAACTCTACTCTTGTATCATCTGGAGTATCCGTGCCTAACTTCCCACTTAGAACTGATTTTCTGTTGAGTGATATGCATATAACCCCTAGATTAGAAAGAATTGGTGTATTGCAGAAAATAAAGCATTTGAAATGGACTGCATCATCAGTGGACATAAAGAAAAATGTCAAAGTTCATGTTTGTGTGGATTTGTCTACAGAATTAAGTAGTTGTCTTGAAACACATAATTAACAAGTCCAGAAGAAAATTTTTTTTTTTTTTTTCAAAGTTGAATAGCAGAAAAAATATTTTCAAAGCTAGATCTCTCTGAAGCATATTTAGAAATTCAGATTGACAATCAATGTACTGAATTAATGATCATAAATACACACAGAGGTTTATATAAATTTAATCGACTTCCTTTTGATATAAAGGTGGTACTAGTTATTTTTCAACAAGCCAATATTTTGATCAAGAGTGTGTCAAAAGAATATGTTGGGCATATCAAAACAATTATGCAAAAACTAGGAGAATATGGATTCAAGCATGGTGAAGAAAAGAAAACAAGGGGGGTACGTATTCTGTATGACCTGCTGAAGACAGAATATTTAAATTAGTCAGTCGCAGGAGTCGCCATAAAAGTATTTTGATTTGCTAAAATTGGGCATCCTCTCCCAGTTGTCGACAAATGGAAAAAATGCTTGGCTGATAAAAGCAGTTGGTGTTCTTGAATCGAGAAGGAGGAATAAAATTTATGTATTTTGGCTACCACGCTTGTCAGAGAGCGAGTTATTTTTCTGACTGGTTATGTGTATTGTGATTTGTGAGATAGTACCTGCAAATCAAGATTTCGGTATTTCTTTCTGGCCCTGATATTCAAGTCTGAATTTAGTGATTTGTTCTCTGTGTTTGTGGAAGTAATCTGCGACAAATATTTCCTTTGCAATCCCAGAATGTTTACAATGGCTCCACTTAACAATCTACTGAAAAAAGGAGTAAAGTTGAATTGGGATCATAAATGTCAAAAAGCATTAGACGAGATAAAAAAAAAAAAGTCTTGTGTCTGATTTATTGTTAGTGCAATAACGATTCTGATCCCAAATCAAAAATTGTAGTAGCATAAGATGTTAGTGATTACAGTGTTGGGATGGTGATTTTACACAAATATGATGGTGGTAAAATGAAAGCTTTCACTCGTGCTTCATGCTTACTTCTATTGGCAGAAAGGAATTACAGCCAGATAGAGAAAGAAGCTCTAGCAATCATATTTGCTATGAAAAAAATTCCATAAATTTATCCATGGAAGAAATTTAATGTTGTAAATAGACTATAAACTGTTATTAGCAATATATACTTCAAAAAATGTATACCTACCTATGAAGAAAATATACGTAAAAAACAAAAAAAAATCCTTATATGCAATTATGCTGTTTTAATGTTAATGTCAACGTTGGACGTTTCGGTCCAATAAACCATCTTCAGGACATATTCATAAAATATAATTAACATCATCAATTATATTTTATGAATATGTCCTGAAGATGGTTTATTAGACTGAAACGTCCGACGTTGACATATTAACATTAAAACAGCATAATTGCATATAAGGATTTTTGTTTGTTTTTTACGTATATTTTCTTCACACTGTTGGATCTATATCCATATATTTGCTTACATACCTACCTATACAGCTAACAGATTACAGCACTTGGGTACCATCTTGTTAAATAATAATTTTATGATGTAGTACCAAATGTCTAAAAAAAAAAAATTAGGACATGTGGATGGATTATCAAGGTTAATACCTAAAAAAAAAAAAAAAAAAATGCTGAATCATTGAAGGGTATGATCATAGCAGTGCTAAAAAGCAAGATGGAAATTAAAAACATCCTGTAGTAGAGGAATTACCCTGGAAGAAATTAAAGAAAAAGCAGAAAAGGATGTTTTTATTGCCAAAATGAAGAAGCAATTAAAAGAAACTAAAAAAAGAACAGAATCAAGAATTGATCCTATAATGGTATTGTAATTTATGGACGAAGAATTGTAATACTGAGTGTATTGACTGGCATTCAGGTCTTCTCCACAAGTTGAAAAGCTACAGTATCTCCGGGCACGTTTTTGAACAGATTCAGTCATTCTTATCAAATCGTGAATTTGGAGAGATTAGAAAGAATATATATTAAAGGATTTTCATTCCAGACATCCTGGCATTTCAAGGATGAAATCTCTCATGAGAAGTTTTGTATATTGGACCAGAATGGACCAGGATATTGAAAAAACATTAAAAGCATCTAGACATTGTGCTTGAGCAGCAAAACTATCCATCACAAAGATAGAAACTTGGCCAAAGACAAACACTCTGTAGTTAAGATTGCGTATAGATTTTGTAAGTTCTATGGAAGGAGCATATTATCTAGATGTAGTAGATAGTTTTACAAAAAGGCCGGACATTTACAAGTGTAAAAATCCTACATCCTCGGTAACAATGAATTTCTTGCATGAACTGTTTGCAAGATATGGCATACCAGATACTATAGTATTGGATAATGGAGCACAATTCCCTAAGAAAGAATTTCAAGACTTTTGCAAGTTGTTCTCTATAGAACATATTATGACCCCACTGTATCACCCAGGGTCTAACAGACAAGCAGATTGGTTGGTGGGAACGTTCAAAAGACCATTGAAAAAAGCAAGTCTGGGCAAATTAAATGAGGAGGCATGCGAAAGTTTTTTGTGAGTGTATCAGTTAACACCTAACACCAACACACCATCAGGCATTCTACCAGAAGAATTAATGTTTGCCAGAATGGTAAAATCAGTGTTTGACAAGTTATTGCCAAATTGAAAATCATAAGTGGTAAATAAAAGCAACATCTATATTTTCAAAATCGGTGATAAAATATTCTTTAGGGCATACAAGGATGGAAAGGAATCATGGGAAGATGGCATAATAGCAGCTAGAATCAGAAAATTGGTCTACATGATGAGAGGGGAAAAAATTCCAACATAAGAGGCAACAAAATCAGCTGAAGAAAAGACTAACTGATGAAAGGTGTGAAGAATCGGTTAAAATGCCTTATAGGCTCAGAATTGGTTAAAATGCCAGTACCAAAACAAATCGTGGAATTGACAAGGATGAATTCAATGAAAAGATGTACAAAAGAACTATAAATGGATCTGAGATAGAAACACTACAAAGTACATTGGCGATCTTTCCAGAAAGGGAGAGATACTAAATATATATTTATATAATAAAGTAGTAATCTCAAAAGGAGGGATGTTGTGGAGTAAGGAGTACATCCCTGGTGACTCTATGAACTCGTTCAATATGATAAAGCATTCCATCATATGAGATTGTGAGTAATCATATTGGAGTCAGGCAGTTTGCTGCCAGGCTTGTGACGGACTTGTCAAACTCTCTGTCTTTGGGCAGAGAGGAACCCAGAAAAGGCTATTGCTACAAACAGAATCTCATCTGGGGAGGTAGACAAACCCAACCCCCATGTATGCAGGGTCCACGTGAAAGTTTTACCCAAGTTTATAGGCTTGGAATCATCCCACATTGGAAAATTGGTCTACATGATGAAAGGGAAAAAATTCCAACATAAAAGGCACCAAAATCAGTTGAAGAAAAGATTAACTGATGAAAGACATGAAGAATTGGTTAAAATGCCTTATAGGCTCGGAATCGGTGAAAATGCTTTATAGGCTCAGAATCATCCCACATAAAACTGGCCTTGTGCCACATCTCTCCTTGTGGGGAAGATTGGGTAAATACCAGTTGTATTGAAGTCTGTCTTCATACTAACTATATAGGCATTACAGCAATAGCCTAAGCATTATGTATAGATTATACTTATCAAATTGTTATACCAAGCACGAGTGTGTGTTATGACAATAACCTTACAATAGGAATGGTTGCCAGTAAAAGGAATGACCCAACATGCAAATTACAAATTGGGGATACCAAAATCAAGCACTACAACAATTTAAATATTTGTGAAATGTGTTAAGAGAGGATAGAAAGTGAGATACTGATGTCTTCAGGTGTATTGGAATAGTGAAAGTTACCTTCCAAAAGCTAAGCAATATACATTGCTTAGCTTTTGGAAGGTAACTTAAGAAACAGGAAAATTTTATTAGAAACAAAGAAATGAGTACTGAACTGTTACATAAAATCAATCCTCCTACATGGCAGTGAATGCTGGGCAATCTCCTCACAGATGAAGAGATTTGAGGCAACAGAAATGTGGTTCTATAGAAGGATGCTGAGAATACCATGGATTGAACATGTGAGCAATGATAAAGTTTTAGAGAAAATGGAAACGTATACTTAACATCAGAAAGAGAGTAGAAATGTTTAGAGTGCATAATAAAGAAAAAGAGGCTAGGAAAATCTGATACTCACAGGACAGATTGAAGGCAAGAGGGACAGAGGAAATGAACACATAACCTATCTAGTGAACTTGTGTAAATGGATGGTAGAACCAGTTAGGAGAGATAATGTAAAGACAAAATTTATTAAGAGCTACAAAGGACAGGAAATTGTGGAGTCATGATTGCCAACGTCCTGAAGGGACATGGCACATAGAAGAAGAAGAATGAACTTGAGTAAATGAATGGTGAAACAAGGTTTAGGGGAGATAACAAAAAGATAAAATTTATTAAGAGCTACAAAAGACAGGAAATTGTGAGGAAGCATGATTGGCAACATCGTGAAGGGTCACAGCACATTTAAGTATAATTCTATTATAAGAAGGCTTGTAAAAGTTGATACACACAGGACAGATTGAAGTCAAGAGGAGTGGAGGAAGACAACACATAACTTACCTAGGGAGATTGAGTAAATTGATGACAGATCAGGGTTTTGAAGGGAGATGTCAAAAAGAAAAAATTTACAAATGACAGGAAATTGTGGAGAGCCATGATTGCCAACAAAGGGACATGGAAGAAGAATATATGAACCTTTTGCTTTTTCACAAGATATTAAATGATGCATACATGTTTTCTTTTTTCTTTTTTCTAATGCAATTTTCTTAGTAATTAATAATGATAACCAATACAGCTTAGAATTTACAAGATGCGTCTGTTTAATATTTGCCTTCTAAAGTGGGCTTTCATAAGATGCAGATAAGGAATGGTAAAACCATAGGATAGTATATTTTATCATATTCAGACATCCATACTTCTACTGCCCTAAGAAATGTTCAAAGTTGGCACCTCGAGGTAAGAAAGCTAAAAAATATGCCACCTTCAGTACATTGCAAAGGAAAGGACATCAGCTTATATGACTATTACAAACAAGCATGCAAATTATAAATTGGTGATACCAATATCAAACAAGTACAAAAATTTAACTATCTGGGAAGTGTTCTAACAGAGGATGGAAAGTGCGAAAATGAGACCCAAAGACAAATGGGATGGCCAAAGATGCCTTCCAAAGAGTATTAAGATATGGAAAAATTTGATAATAAACAAAGAGTACTGAACTGTTACATGATATCAGCATGTAATGAGGAAGAAGGACTTGGAAAACCTGATACTCACAGGACAAATTGAGGGAAAGAGGAAAGCAGTATGTAACATACTTGAAGATGTGGAGGGTCATGATTGCCTATGTCCTGAAAGGATAAGGCACATATAAGAAGATCCTTATCTGTATTCTTATGTTGCAGTTGATCATTATAATCTTTTTCTTTTTTTTATAGGGGGTGGATTTTTTTTATGTTTCCATGGTTGTTATTTTGAACAGGTTCCTGTGTTTCATCTGGGGTCAATTACCTCATTTTCATCTTCATTTTCTTTCATGTCTCTTGTGGCTTTCTTCCTGATTTCAACTCCTAATTTCCAACATTTTTCTCTTTTTCCGACTGAGCTCAAGGATTGAACCTAAGACTCTAGGGAATATAAACCAAGCTTAGTAATATTATGGAAAGGAAGCAGGTGTCACAATCCATTACTCACATGTTCTCATGGGAGGTTGCATAAATTTACTTCTTTTGATCCTCAGCATAAGTGCAAAATAATCAATAATTAGAGCAACTACTCGACCCGTAGCAGAAAGCCTGTTGGTCTTGTAATACAGGCAGAAGGAATATTTTGCTTGATGTGAGAGCAGCTTACAATAAAGTTTAGCTGTTCTAAGAGTTCAAACAAAAATTCACATGCAACATTGACACATGGATTGGATTCTGTGTTCAAACGTGTCTATATAGAGCAGGTGTGCACAATTTAAAAAAAAAAAAAAATTGTGAATGGCCACATTGATTGCAGAAAATTAGTTGCAGGCCACTAGAGTAAAATTTTAGGAGAAAATGACTGAATATAAGGGAGATAGAAACAGGTACAGAGAGAGAGAGAAGGATGGCAATAAAATAATTTTTTTTTCTTTTTCTATGTAGAGTTAGAAGTATTAATCAATTACACAGTAAAATAATGATTGAATAAATTCATGCTTTCACAAAATTTGATATTTCATACCTGGTTTGTCACCAAATTTAGTCTAATGAACTGTTGTAAAATACGGCAAGAGTATATTGTAATTGGAGGGGGGGAGCCACCTAACCAACAGCTCTCCCACCCACTATGATGGGTAATAAGCAGAGAGAGGAAAGAGACGAGAGGTTACAAAAATGACACTGCCTCGGGAACCACAGCAACTTTAGAAACTAAATACCCACAGGACTGACTTCACAAGTGATAGCTTTCCTGTTACTTTTATTAGCATGAGGCATCTTACAAATATCATGACTAGTTGCTGAGAGGCTTGTATCTAGATGTGCCAAGCTGTGCTGCTGTTAACAGGAAAGAACCCGGATGCAACTAGTGTTGGCAAACATCTACATGCCTCTTTTGTGTTTGTACCAACACACATTTGCCACATGAACACAAAAAATTTACTACTTCAAAAAAAGACAAAAACACTTTCTGCTGGCAATACTGGGTAGTTTCATGGACCACATGTGGCCCAGGCTTGATATAAAGGATGGACTTGACAGATTTCACCCTATCAACCTTTGGTTTCAGTTGTTAAATCACTGGAGTCCTGATTGGATTGTCGAAAAATCTGAATGTGATTTATGTGCCATTTACACTACGTACATTCAGACCATTGTTCTCATTTTTTGTTGTTCTTAATACGTTTCGGCTGTTGTGCCCCTTTATTCTGTTGACATAGTAAGCTGAAAGGTGCACATCCATTGCATGCCCCACCAAAATATTACCATACCCCACTGGTGGGAATCATTGCTTTAACCCCATATATTAAATAATGGGTTCAGTTCAGAATTCCCTGTAGGTTACCCAGATTGATATACAGCTGATGAAGGCTGGAGGACACAATGTCTGAAATATTGTGATGACAGCAAAATTAAGGACCAATAGTCCAAATATAGTGTAAATTATGATAATTCCTCATCCCAGAAATTCAGACAGAAATGTGATGAACACTATTTATGCTATTCGGACTATTGTCCTCATCTTTGTCGCCATATTTATTACGTTTCGGCTGTTGTAGGGTCCAGCCTTCTTCAGGTGGTTGGAATGTCGAACTGAACCCTTTATTTTCCTCACTGTTGTAGACTGATCTAGTTCCACATGCCATGATTAATGGATGTCAGTTATCAGTTATCTCCTGTTAATTCCTCTCTCCAAGTTCTCCACTGCCTTAACTGAAGAAGGCCAGAGCATACAACGGCCGAAACATAATAAATATGCCAACAAAGATGAGGACAATAGTTAGAATTATGTAAATAGTGTACATAATACATCATCTCAGAAATATAGACAGATACTGAAGGGCTGAAATGTAATAAATATGGTGACAAAGATGAGGGCAATAGTCCGAATAATGTCAAATGATACCAAATCTAGCCTCTTTGGTATTACTGGTTACAAAATACAGGTTTAACCATATCAACCAAAACGTAAATTTCTGGTGTCTCCAGTTGATCATGTGTTGTGGGTTAGTATATAATGGGTGTTAATGTCAAGTATTGAAATACAGAGTTGTGGTTACATGCAAGTTCTCCTTGGAATGTAAGGGTGCAAAATTGGTAGCTGTGGTTGGAAAAAGGGTTGCATAACCATTTAAATTGTGCTTATTTATTACTGTATCTGTACATTTTAAATTGTCTATATTTCTGAGATGAGGTATTATGTACATTATTTACATTATTCGGACTATTGTCCTCATCCTTGTCACCATGTTTATTACAACGTTTCAGCCTTTCAGTATCTGCCTATATTTCTGAGATGAGGTATTATGTACACTATTTACATTATTTGGATTATTGTCCTCATCTTGGTTGCCATATTTATCACAACGTTTTGGCCTTCTTCAGGTAGTTGGAATGTCAAACTGAACCCTTTCTTTCGCTGGGGTAGACTGTTAATTGATGTCAGTTATCTCCTGTTAATTCTCTGAAAGTTCTCCACTACCTTAACCAGGTATTGAACTCTCATTGTGCTGTCACTGGATCTAACTAACACCTTTATTCACTGTGCCATGTGTCCTTGAGGACATCTGTATATAAATTTCTAGGTATTATAAACCTAGTATCTTCAGAGTCCATTTTTTACCAATTTTTGCTGTTATTATTGCATGTTTTTTACCAGAGCTCATATTAGAATTTTTGTTGTTATTATTGCTTTTCTCTGGCACTCCTTTATTACTGGTTCCCATATTGTATTCATTTCTATGCTTGGTCAGCTCAGGAGATTTTTGTGGCCTAGCATATGTGCTGATTCCTTAAGTTTATGAATTTTCCAATGGTGTTCTTTGTCTATGATCTCAACATGATCCCACAGAGGGCGGTGATCACCTTTTTCTCTCCATATGACATGGCACGTGGAACTAGAACGGTCTACCCCAGTGAGCAAAATAAAGGGTACAGTTCGACATTCCAACCACCTGAAGAAGGCCGGAGTGTCCAACAGCCGAAACATTGTGATAAACATGGTGACAAAGATGAGGACAACAGTCCAAATAATGTAAATAGAGTAAAATAATTGTTAGAAATTGTTTTATACAATTTCCCTGATATTAAAAAAATAAATTATAACCAAATCTTTGGAAAGATAAATTTGCTTCATATGAAGGTCACCATTTTTTTAGAAATTATTTAACACAATCTCCTTGATATCAAAATAAACTTGTAACCCGATCTCTGGGAGGTTGAGTTTGCTTCATGTTAGGGCCACTTATAAAATATTTAATAGTCACAAGAAAGCAAAATTCACATTTATTCATATTTTATTGTTACATACATTGGATAAATTGTCATATTTAATAAATATACTCATGAAATAATATTCATCTTTTTTTTCTTTTCTTTTTCCTCTTCTTTCCTTCGCTTTCTTCTCCTTTCTTTCTTTCTTCCTCTCCTCCTTTCTTCCTTTGTTGTTGTCCTCCTTCCTTTGTTGTTGTCCTCTTTTCTTTCGCACTTTTTCTACTCCTTTCTTTCTTTCGCACTTTTTCTACTCCTTTCTTTCTTTCGCTCTTTTTCTCCTCCTTTCTTTCTTTCGCTCTTTTTCTCCTCCTTTCTTTCTTTCGCTCTTTTTCTCCTCCTTTCTTTCTTTCGCTCTTTTTCTCCTCCTTTCTTTCTTTCTTTCGCTCTTTTTCTCCTCCTTTCTTTCTTTCTTTCGCTCTTTTTCTCCTCCTTTCTTTCTTTCTTTCGCTCTTTTTCTCCTCCTTTCTTTCTTTCTTTCGCTCTTTTTCTCCTCCTTTCTTTCTCTCTTTTGCTCTTTTTCTCCTCCTTTCTTTCTCTCTTTTGCTCTTTTTCTCCTCCTTTCTTTCTCTCTTTTGCTCTTTTTCTCCTCCTTTCTTTCTCTCTTTTGCTCTTTTTCTCCTCCTTTCTCTCTTTTTCTCCTCCTTTCTCTCTTTTTCTCCTCCTTTCTCTCTTTTTCCTTTTCTTTCTCTCTTTTTCCTTTTCTTTCTCTCTTTTTCCTTTTACTTTCTCTCTTTTTCCTTTTACTTTCTCTCTTTTTCCTTTTACTTTCTCTCTTTTTCCTTTTACTTTCTCTCTTTTTCCTTTTACTTTCTCTCTTTTTCCTTTTACTTTCTCTCTTTTTCCTTTTACTTTCTCTCTTTTTCCTTTTACTTTCTCTCTTTTTCCTTTTACTTTCTCTCTTTTTCCTTTTACTTTCTCTCTTTTTCCTTTTACTTTCTCTCTTTTTCCTTTTACTTTCTCTCTTTTTCCTTTTACTTTCTCTCTTTTTCCTTTTACTTTCTCTCTTTTTCCTTTTACTTTCTCTCTTTTTCCTTTTACTTTCTCTCTTTTTCCTTTTACTTTCTCTCTTTTTCCTTTTACTTTCTCTCTTTTTCCTTTTACTTTCTCTCTTTTTCCTTTTACTTTCTCTCTCTTTCTAACTACCTGTATTTGTAATGACAAACTACACACACAATCATTTTGAAGATCTTGACTGATGATTTAATTCTATGAAGTAATTATGGAGGCAATACATAAAAAGCCTACAAATTTTTATTTCACTATCATAAAGTTAGTTTTTCAGAAATGAAATCAATAAACATAAGTAATTTATAAAATTAGACAATTTTTATTTTCTTTGATATTAATGGCAATGAGGAACACCTCATTCCACAAGTCACATGGAACACACGAGTTGTTGTTGTTTGGCCACTCCAGTTATCAAGTCCTTCGTATCAGGTAGGTACATGAAGGTCATTGTTAATGGCTAGTTCCCTGGCGCCTATGACATCAATGCAGGCATCCAAACCCTTTATTCAATCCAACATAGATTTCTCCTTTTCCAATCAACATGCTTAGGATTTATTTCATATCCATTAATACTCACAATGCGCATATCTCTCTCTCTCTCCTTTGTTGTTATCTCTCTCTCTCTCTCTCTCCTTTGTCGTTATCTCTCTCTCTCCTTTGTCGTTATCTCTCTCTCTCTCCCTTGAATTTTCTTTCTCTCTCTCTCTCTCTCCCTTGAATTTTCTTTCTCTCTCTCTCTCTCCCTTGAATTTTCTTTCTCTCTCTCTCTCTCCCTTGAATTTTCTTTCTCTCTCTCTCTCTCTCTCTCTCCCTTGAATTTTCTCTCTCTCTCTCCCTTGAATTTTCTCTCTCTCTCTCCCTTGAATTTTCTCTCTCTCTCTCCCTTGAATTTTCTCTCTCTCTCTCCCTTGAATTTTCTCTCTCTCTCTCCCTTGAATTTTCTCTCTCTCTCTCCCTTGAATTTTCTCTCTCTCTCTCCCTTGAATTTTCTCTCTCTCTCTCCCTTGAATTTTCTCTCTCTCTCTCCCTTGAATTTTCTCTCTCTCTCTCCCTTGAATTTTCTCTCTCTCTCTCCCTTGAATTTTCTCTCTCTCTCTCCCTTGAATTTTCTCTCTCTCTCTCCCTTGAATTTTCTCTCTCTCTCTCCCTTGAATTTTCTCTCTCTCTCTCCCTTGAATTTTCTCTCTCTCTCTCCCTTGAATTTTCTCTCTCTCTCTCCCTTGAATTTTCTCTCTCTCTCTCCCTTGAATTTTCTCTCTCTCTCTCCCTTGAATTTTCTCTCTCTCTCTCCCTTGAATTTTCTCTCTCTCTCTCCCTTGAATTTTCTCTCTCTCTCTCCCTTGAATTTTCTCTCTCTCTCTCCCTTGAATTTTCTCTCTCTCTCTCCCTTGAATTTTCTCTCTCTCTCTCCCTTGAATTTTCTCTCTCTCTCTCCCTTGAATTTTCTCTCTCTCTCTCCCTTGAATTTTCTCTCTCTCTCTCCCTTGAATTTTCTCTCTCTCTCTCCCTTGAATTTTCTCTCTCTCTCTCCCTTGAATTTTCTCTCTCTCTCTCCCTTGAATTTTCTCTCTCTCTCTCCCTTGAATTTTCTCTCTCTCTCTCCCTTGAATTTTCTCTCTCTCTCTCCCTTGAATTTTCTCTCTCTCTCTCCCTTGAATTTTCTCTCTCTCTCTCCCTTGAATTTTCTCTCTCTCTCTCCCTTGAATTTTCTCTCTCTCTCTCCCTTGAATTTTCTCTCTCTCTCTCCCTTGAATTTTCTCTCTCTCTCTCCCTTGAATTTTCTCTCTCTCTCTCCCTTGAATTTTCTCTCTCTCTCTCCCTTGAATTTTCTCTCTCTCTCTCCCTTGAATTTTCTCTCTCTCTCTCCCTTGAATTTTCTCTCTCTCTCTCCCTTGAATTTTCTCTCTCTCTCTCCCTTGAATTTTCTTTCTCTCTCTCTCCCTTGAATTTTCTCTCTCTCTCTCTCCCTTGAATTTTCTCTCTCTCTCTCCCTTGAATTTTCTCTCTCTCTCTCCCTTGAATTTTCTCTCTCTCTCTCCCTTGAATTTTCTCTCTCTCTCTCCCTTGAATTTTCTCTCTCTCTCTCCCTTGAATTTTCTCTCTCTCTCTCCCTTGAATTTTCTCTCTCTCTCTCCCTTGAATTTTCTCTCTCTCTCTCCCTTGAATTTTCTCTCTCTCTCTCTCCCTTGAATTTTCTCTCTCTCTCTCTCCCTTGAATTTTCTCTCTCTCTCTCTCCCTTGAATTTTCTCTCTCTCTCTCTCTCCCTTGAATTTTCTCTCTCTCTCTCTCTCCCTTGAATTTTCTTTCTCTCTCTCTCCCTTGAATTTTCTTTCTCTCTCTCTCCCTTGAATTTTCTTTCTCTCTCTCTCCCTTGAATTTTCTTTCTCTCTCTCTCCCTTGAATTTTCTTTCTCTCTCTCTCCCTTGAATTTTCTTTCTCTCTCTCTCCCTTGAATTTTCTTTCTCTCTCTCTCCCTTGAATTTTCTTTCTCTCTCTCTCCCTTGAATTTTCTTTCTCTCTCTCTCCCTTGAATTTTCTTTCTCTCTCTCTCCCTTGAATTTTCTTTCTCTCTCTCTCCCTTGAATTTTCTTTCTCTCTCTCTCCCTTGAATTTTCTTTCTCTCTCTCTCCCTTGAATTTTCTTTCTCTCTCTCTCCCTTGAATTTTCTTTCTCTCTCTCTCCCTTGAATTTTCTTTCTCTCTCTCTCCCTTGAATTTTCTTTCTCTCTCTCTCCCTTGAATTTTCTTTCTCTCTCTCTCCCTTGAATTTTCTTTCTCTCTCTCTCCCTTGAATTTTCTTTCTCTCTCTCTCCCTTGAATTTTCTTTCTCTCTCTCTCCCTTGAATTTTCTTTCTCTCTCTCTCCCTTGAATTTTCTTTCTCTCTCTCTCCCTTGAATTTTCTTTCTCTCTCTCTCCCTTGAATTTTCTTTCTCTCTCTCTCTCTCTCTCTCTCCCTTGAATTTTCTTTCTCTCTCTCTCTCTCTCTCTCTCCCTTGAATTTTCTTTCTCTCTCTCTCCTTCTATCTCTGCACTTTGTTTCTTTTTTCTTTTCCTTAATCTTTTTTTTTCACACCTAAAAAATATGCCTTAAAGATTAAAAAAAAAAAACAATTTTACTTTTTGCATCTGCCTCTGAGAATTCAACACTAAACAAGATTTCCCAAAGATAAAATGAAAAATGGTTTTTAAGTTCTAAACTCTGTGACTTCTAAAACATTATTTTATTTTTTTGTTTACTATTTTTGATGTCTCTGTGGAATTTTAGCATTCTTCAGTAATGGCAAACAGACTGAAACGTACCAGTTGAAGAAAGGGTTTTTTTTTTTTTTTTTTCTTAACTGGCCAGCATGTCACTTCTGTAAGCAGAAAACAAAAACAAAATAAACTTTGGTTGCTTTCCATTTTGCAGGAGCAGGCAATGTAAGCTATGTCCAGCTATCCAAAAATATAGGTTTGTTGGTGGTGTCAGTGTCTGTGTCTGACTGGTTCCCCCTCCAGGCTTTTCTGGCGAGGAACCTGACTAATCATCCAGCAGTATTAAAATTAAAAAAATGACCTATCAAAGGGTAAATGACCTTTCCTGTAAGGTAAATGGTAATCTAGTACTAATGGGTTACACTGAATGGGGCTCCATAGCTATGTATGCAGTCAGTATGGTGATGACATGGTATGGCTGGCTGAAATTATAACTGCTAAGTGTCTGACCAAGGTGAGCTTTGAAATGAATGCATATCAACTGTGGCTTGACTGGGAGAGGGATGGTCTATACCAGGTTTACTTGCCCAACACCTGTTGTGTATATTTAAAGACCTGTCGGGATTTCAACCCAGATACATGGAAGGAATTGGTCGGGTGTTCATCTGCACAGTGACCATACAGCCACACCTAGACATGAGACTAATGATGGTCTTGTAACAATTAAAAACCATAGAGTTATTTATGTATTTTCACCTCAAATTACTTGCCTCTTTCCCTATGAAGGAGACTTAGCATGGGGTAATGCTTAGTGAGTCTAGTCTTGTTGACCATTCATACTGAGTTGTGAGTTCAATTCTCACTGGGTGCCCAAAACAAAAATAAAACATTCAATAATCCAACAAGGATTCACATATCATAAAATCAAGCAAACTGGCAATGCATTTGCATAATGAAAATCATTGGCCAAGGAATTTGCATAATGAAAATCATTGGCCAAGGAATTTGCATAATGAAAATCATTGGCCAAGGAATTTGCATAATGAAAATCATTGGCCAAGAAATTTGCATAATGAAAATCATTGGCCAAGGAATTTGCATAATGAAAATCATTGGCCAAGGAATTTGCATAATGAAAATCATTGGCCAAGAAATTTGCATAATGAAAATCATTGGCCAAGGAATTTGCATAGCAAAATTCATAAGCCTATGCATTTTCAGCGTAAAAATTGTTGGCCAATGTGTTTATATAGTAAAAATCATTTTCTGGTATCTCAGCATGGCTTAATGGCTATTGTGCTTATCCTCGTTGATTATTTGTACTGAGTTGTGAGTTTCACCATCACTGTGTATCCCTCCAAAGATTCTACATTAAGTAACCCAACAAAGGTTGAAATGTCATAACATCACCCAACCTAACCTAAAACCATTGGCATTTGAATAACAATTCAATAAAATATGTTTCTATGAGTTATCTGTATATTTAATATTAATATCTTTTAATTTTTAAATTTCCTTAATAAGGCATTTAGAAAGTCAATGCATTGCGTTGAGAAAACAATATCTTTTAATAAAGTTTATTGCTAATAGTTTCTTCTGCACTTCTCACTTGTGGAACTCTTTTTTTGCAACGTCCATCACAGTCATTTGTCTACTTTAGTTCTGTTATTGTCCTGTTTCTTTAATAATGATTTTCTTCATATTCTATCATCTCAGTAACCTCTTTTGTCTTAGTGGTTCTGTTGCCTTCACTTTAGGTGAAATGATTAAAAAAAAATTGAATTAGCTTCTGTCTTTTCTAATTCTCTAAATTTTGATTGTTTGCATATTCACTTTGCTACTAAACAAAACTTGGGAGGGACGTTTTAGTAGAAAAAATGCTGAAGTGACCTAAATAAAGTTTAGAAAGAAAAGCCTGTTTCTCAAAATGCTGCTTTGTGTGAAGGTTATTTTTTAGTTTTATTTTTTTTCATTTCTGAATATTTTGAATGCATAAAGATGTTTAAGAAAAAAAATCTTTCATAGTTCTAAGCTGACGAACTGTGGAGACACTTTTTCCATGAAAATGTTTGCAGAGTTTACATATCAGTGACCTTGATATTCTCAATTCCCAAATCAGTATTTATACAGATAACACAACTATTTACTCATGTCTTTGTCAAATCTGTCAGGCTTGCTACTAAGTAAAACTGGCAATTGCTCTCAAAAAGGACCTCAAATCAGTGCTTAACTGGGGCAAGGAATGGCTTGTAAATTTTAACACCTCCAAAACAAAACTACTTTCATTTAATCACCATATAGAACCATTTCTGCTTGCCTTCAGCATGGTTGATGCTAACCTCCAGGGAAGCAATTATTTGCACTTTCTCAGACTCATTTTCCACTAAAATGAACTGGAGTGATCATATTGAATCAATTGCCAGGTCTGCTGTTAGGAAAGTTGGTTCACTGTGTTGTATCAGACACATTTTCTCATCAGAATCTATCTAGCACGTTCTGTCATTTGTCTGGGCATGGAATATTGCTGCCATATCTGGTCTGGTGCTCCTACTATATATCTTGAAATTTTTGATAAAATTCAAAGCAGGGTCTGTAATGTAATCAATCCTAACTTGGTATCTTGACTTCAGTCACTTTCTTATTGATGTGACGTAGCTTCTCTCTGTCTTTTCTACAAATATTTTTATGGCAGTTGTTCTGATGAGCTTTTTTCTTAGTGCCTTGACTGCATTAAATTTAAATGTACTTACTAGATTGGCAACTAGGTCTCACCATTTTACTGTTGAACTTGACAGATGCAACCATCTGTTCTATTCTAGAAGTCTCTTTTCTTGCATTTTAATTTGTGCAATTCCTTTCGGATTTCTTGCTTGCCCACCACCAACAATCTTCCAAAATGTAAATACAATACCAATCACCATTTTCAGCCTTCCTGAATCCTGTCCCTTTATTGTCCATTCCTCACTTCTCCTAGGTATGACGACAAACTACATCTGGGTAAGATGATAAACTACGTCCAGCAGCAAGGCCATTGATTAGGAGGTATTGAAGAGTGTGGAACTACCTATTAATTGCTGGTGTTCCCAGGTCCTCCCTGACCTGGGCTGGTAGCACCTGTTACGGTTCCAGCTATAGGTAAATAGTTAATCTCCAAACTGGGGTCAAAACACTATGAAAGTGTAAAAATAGGTTTTAATACCAGAAATAATTTGTAAAAAAAAAAAAAAAAAACAAAAAAAAAAATTACCATCAATACATTGTTGAAAAAAAAAAAACATTACCAGCTATACATTATCTTTTTTAAAAAAAATTACAATTGAAGGAAAATTCTTACCAGAAATAGATTTTTGAAGGAAAATTCTTACCAGAAATAGATTTTTGAAGGAAAATTCTTACCAGAAATAGATTTTTGAAGGAAAATTCTTACCAGAAATAGATTTTTGAAGGAAAATTCTTACCAGAAATAGATTTTTGAAGGAAAATTCTTACCAACAATGAAAATTTTGTTGCCATTAAATAACCCATTGAGGTTGATATGCCGTAAAACAAAATAAACCAAACCAATCTGAACCAAAGGATACATATTCTATTCATATGAATCTATCCTAAAAATGTTGTCGGAATTAAATAACCCATTGAGGTTGATATGCCATAAAACAAAATAAACCAAACCAATCCAAACCAAGGAGTACATACTGTATTTATGCAAATCTATCCTAAAAATGTTGTTGGCATTAAATAATGAATTGAGGTTGATATGCCGTAAAACAAACCAAACCAAGACCTCACTAAAGTCTTCTCAATCTCTTTCAACCCCAGTAACCACATGCCTCCTTTTTTCTTTATTGCCTTGGTTGGAGTGAGATAAAATTTTGGAAGAAAATTAACTTTTAGCATTTATTTGGCAACGGGGGTGTCTTAATAAAAATGAAATATTTTAAAATAATTTTGTTAAAAGAAAACTGATTTTTAGGATAGAAATCTTTGCTAATTGTTATGAATTTTGCATACAATTCAATATAGCAGGAAGACAAGATGGCAATAACCTTAAGGTTTTATTCAACAAAAAAACCTGAGCAGAACGATGTTATCAGTGTCTCTCCTCATAATGTCACTCTCCCCAGAACACAGCACAATTTATAAAGAAAAGAAAATGTATGTTCATTTACATATAAAACATTAGTTTACAAAAAAGAATATGCATCAGACAAAAGAATAATGTCCCTTTCCATAACACTCGACTGTCCTGTGGGAAGGAGAAGAATATTTGACTTGCAGAATGAAATCTTCCGACTTTGTTGGGTGTCCTGGGTAAGACGTTAAACTACATCTGCATCCTGGGTAAGACGTTAAACTATGTCCAGCAGCAAGGCCTCTGATCAGGTTTTGAGAAGCGTGGAACCACGTCTTAATTGCTGGTGTTCGCACATCCACTGTGATCTGGGTGGTAACACCTGTTAGGGTCCCAGCTATGGGCAAATAGTTAACTATTACCAGCAATACTTTTTTGAAAAAATTTATCAGCAATACAATTTTGAAGGAAATATATTACCAGAAACAGATTTTTAACAAAACAAAATATTACCAGCAATAAAAATTTTTGTCAGCATTAAATAACCCATTGAGGTTGATATGCCGTTAAACAAAATAAACCAAACTAATCTAAACTAAAGAATACGTACTATATTCATACAAATCTATCCTAAAAATGTTGTCAGCATTAAATAACCTATTAATGCTGTAAAACAAAATAAACCAAACCAATCTAAACCAAAGAATACATATTCTATTCCTATGAATCTATCCTAAAAATGTTGTTGGTATTAAATAACCCATTGAGGTTGATATGCCGTTAAACAAAATAAACCAAACCAAACCAAACCATCTTTGTTGGTGCCTTTCATGTTCTTGAAGACCTCTGTAAAACATTACCACCTTCAGGACTAGCCTGAAATTTGATAGACTAGTATAACATCATTAGAAATTGCTCCTGAATTATCATGCTGGTGCTCATTTGAAATGAGTATGTCGAGACTGCCCATATCCTCGGGAGCATGTTAGATGTTCAGGTTACTTACTTTCCTATTCAATTCAGTGGACAGACAAACTATCGGTGCCTCTCAACATAACAACGTTGTCGGTGTTTCACCACTGTTGCAAACTGTCAATATACGGATGTGAACGCCTGGTTCAAAAAAAAAAAAAAAAAAAAATCGAATAGAAACACATGACACAAGTGTCAATGACAGGACGAAAGTTTAAAAACAATTTTATATAGCAAAACAATCAAATAGGGAGAGAATGTAAGATAGCAAACATAAGATCAACAAGAGGCACTTATCTGATAATGGATGTCACTCTGTTTGTCCGTGAATCAAGACTTTGTAAGTTGAAGTGTTCATAATAGCACACAGATAGTTCTTTAGAATATCCAAATGAAAATTGGTAATTATGCCTTCTGCGATATAAACTGGGAGATTCCAGAATGGTACTTCTATTTTGTTCCACATCTAGTAATAAAAAAATAAATTCAAAATAATATTGGGAATATTTCTTCAAGAATAATATTTTCTTATTTGGTACACATCTAGTAATCACTGTCTTGGGTATGACAATAAACTACGTCCAACAGTAAGGAGGTTTTGAGGAGTGTGGGACCACCTCTTAATTGGTGGTGTTCCCAGGTCCACCATGACCTGGAGTGGTAGCACCTGTTAGGGTCCAAGCTATGGGCAAATAGTTAAACCTCACTATGAAAGTGTAAAAAAAATAGGGTTTAATACCAGAAATACTTTGTAAAAAAAAAAAAAAAAAAAAATTCTATTACCTGTGATACATTTTTGAAGAAAAAATATTACCAGAAAGATTTTTGAAGGTAAAAAAATTTCCAGCAATACACTTGAAAAAAAATATTACCAGCAATAACAATTTTGTGTGGCATTAAATAATTAATTCAGGTAGATATGTCATAAAACAAAACAAAGAATTAATTTTTGAAGAAAAAAAATCATTACCATCAATACAGTTAAAAAAAAAAAAAAATAGCAGCAATTTTTGAAAATAAATATTATCAGCAATAAAAAATATCTTGTTGGCATTAAATACCTCATTGAGGTTGATATGCCATAAAACAAACCAAACCAAACATCTTGCAATCAAATAAGTCCATAGGTGCATTTCTAATGAGTGAATGATGGGAGCCATTTTATTCGTGACTTGACTTAGTCTGAGATTTTCTGGAAACTGAAAATATATTTAAAAAATCACACTTGGCAGCACATGTCACGTAGACATGGGTAATTAAAAGTTAACTGAAAGTTCTCCACTGCCTTAACTGAGAATTGAACTCATACTCTTTGGGTCCTGTCACTGGATCTAACTAATGCCTTTATCCACTGTGTCATGTGTCAGAGGGGAATTAACAGGAGATAACTGATAGCTGACATCCATTAAACATGGCAAGTGGAACTAGAAGAGTCTACCCCAGTGAGCGAAATAAAGGGTTCAGTTTGACATTCCAACCACCTGAAGAAGGATGGAGCGTACAACATCCGAAACATTTATAATAAATATGGCAACGAAGATGAGGACAATAATCCGAATTGTGTAAATAATTTACATAATACCTCATCTCAGAAATATAGACAGAAACTAATTTTACTTATTCCATTAGGAGGTCCAACTGTCTGGTTGTTAAGTGACTCAGATTCTATCCCGCCATCTCTCAGTCTAGACAGTAAAAGAAGGAAGAAGAAACATGAAGAAAGAATGTCCCTTGATAGATTGATAATGTGTGATTTTAATTTAAATATTTGCACCATGTCACATCAAATAATGTTGTCTCCCCAGAATAAAGCACAATTTATAAAGAAAAGAAATGTATATTCATTTACGTACAAGAAATTTACATACAAAACATTAGTTTACATAAAGAAGAATTTTCATAATCCAAAAGAATAGTGTTCATTTACATAACATTAATTATTCAAATCTTTGTTACTCTTTCACTCCATTTTATCTTTTGGGCATTCAAAGAATTTTAATGTATCACAATTCTTATGCTTTTTTATCTGAACAGGTCTTCTTTTGTTTCTTTCATTGTCTCTTGATGTCCAGATAGTAAAAATTATATATATATATATATATATATATATTATATTATATTATATTATATATATTATATTATATATATATATTATATTATATATATATATTATATTATATATATATATATATATTATATTATATATATATATATATTATATTATATATATATTATATATGTATATATTATATATATATATATATGTATATATTATATATATATATATATATATATTATATTATATTATATATGTATATATATTATATATATATATATATATATATATATATTATATATATATATATATTATATTTTATATATATATATATATATATTATATATATATATTATATTTTATATATATATATTATGTATATATATATATATATATATAGAGAGAGAGAGATATAGATTTTTTTTTTTTTTTTTTTTTTTTGGTCCTCTTTTACTTTCAATTTGATACCTCATTCTTCATATAGCCGTAATTAATATCCTAAATTTAATGTCCAAGTTAATTTTATAAAACCTCTTCCCTTTAAGGCTAATACCTTCTACCCTCCTCTTCCCAACAACTCAGGCATTTCGTCTGACTGTAGTGTCAAAATGGATAAGTTCTGTATCACTTTTTCGACTGCTGTCAGAGTTAAATTTTAAATTTCTAATTCCAACATGAATACAATCTTATACACCAGGGTTGAATAAGACTAACATATTTCTCGTTGGTTGAAATAGATCTATACACCTCCCCTCTATATGAGATAATTTTGGATTTTGTTGTGTAATTTATATGCTCTGTTATAATAAATACATTGAGCTCTTTTTGTGGATCAATTTTAATATTTGATTTTACTAGGATCCACTTGGATTATATACCAACAAATTTATTACTTGTACAAATATATATATATATACACACACACTCACCTTGAGATAGGAGTGGACTGACATAAGAGTTTTTGGAGATATGTGGCAGTTTGGGTGATTATATTTTTATTTTTTTTTCTTTAAGATGTGAGTGTTTTTCAGTTAAGCATTGGCAATACATTTGTTCACCTCTGCTCTGGAAGGATCTCTGTGTTGTCTTGTGTCTTTTTCATTTTTTTTTTTTTTCTTTTGCTGTTATTTTTCAAAATTCCTTTAGTGACACTGTGGATACAAAGAAAGTACTAAGAGCAGTGGTGAATTTTTAGGGGTCTCGAACAGAATGGAAATATTCCCATTAATTTCAATTAGGAAAATTAATTTGAGATAAATCTTTTGAGTCACAAGCACGGTTTTGGATCAAATTAAACTTGTATCTTGGGCTATTACTGTGTGCGAAGACAGACAACCATTTTTATCGTTTGCCAAAATAGTCTATTATCCACATGAGGTAAAAAGATTTTTTGATTATTCATTCATATTGCTCTGTATAAATAAAATACACCGAGCTCTTTTGTGGATTAGTTTTAATATTTTTATATTACAAGGATCCACTCGGATTATATACCCATGGATTTATTTTACCTTTATTATGCATGCATATATATATATATATATATATATATATATATATATACACACACACACACACACACACACACACATGCACCTAAAGTTTAAAATGAATTTTAAAAATGAAAAGTCTTGATGTATTTTAGTTTTAGTTGCAAGCCATGTCCTGTATAGTTCTACTGCTTCAGATTCTTGACAAAATTCAAAGAATGCCTATAAGGTAATCAATCCTCCACTAACATCTTGACTTCAGTAACTGCAACACTAGAGAAAATTGCTTACCCCAGGATGAAAATAGATTCGGACATGTCTCACATGTAAACTATTCACTAAAAGAAAATGGCAGCTTCACAAGACGTATATTTAAAACCCATCACTGAGTCGGATAGACTTTCATGAGAATCTCTTTTAGCATATGTAAATTTTAACTGTCACTCAATCTATAAAAAATGCTTACAGAGGTGACAGAAATGTGATTACTGTAGTGAACAGAAGACACGTGTTGGATTGTTTGGCCTAAGTTCATACTGTTATTTGTTGGTGGAAAGACTGTGTCTTTCCAATTGATGACAGCCAAGAACATTAGCCCAAGAAGGCATAACATCACTCTCCTTGAGGTTAGCATCAGCCATGCTGATGAAAGGCAGAAAAAGATCTGAGATAATTAACAGCCTAATTTAGGAGATGTTATAATTAACAAGCTATCCTTTGCCCCAGTTAACAGACTGATGGTTGTTTTGACATCAGTTGCCAATTTGGCTTGATTTTGTTTCTCTCTCTCGCTCTCCGCGCTTTGTTTCTCCCTCTCTCTCGCTCTCCGCGCTTTGTTTCTCTCTCGCTCTCCGTGCTTTGTTTCTCTCTCGCTCTCCGTGCTTTGTTTCTCTCTCGCTCTCTGCGCTTTGTTTCTCTCTCGCTCTCTGCGCTTTGTTTCTCTCTCGCTCTCTGCGCTTTGTTTCTCTCTCGCTCTCTGCGCTTTGTTTCTCTCTCGCTCTCTGCGCTTTGTTTCTCTCTCGCTCTCTGCGCTTTGTTTCTCTCTCGCTCTCTGCGCTTTGTTTCTCTCTCGCTCTCTGCGCTTTGTTTCTCTCTCGCTCTCTGCGCTTTGTTTCTCTCTCGCTCTCTGCGCTTTGTTTCTCTCTCGCTCTCTGGAATGATTGTTGAAAATACCAGTCAAGGAAACAAGTCTTATCAAAGGCACAAAAAAAAAAACAAAAAAAAAAAACAGCAAAGAAACATCTATTAACAATGATGAGAAATAAAAGAATGGTCCAGATACTCGTACTAAAATCATTATAGGTTGTTATGACCTCTGTCTTGTGACTGTTCAACTTTGCAACCACAAATTGGTATGTCTGGTCATGAGAGCTTTGTGTCTGGCAGTGTGTGTGTGTTTCCCAGGTTGGTGGACAACAATTTCCATCCTTAAATAACTGGCATCAAATTCTGAATGATTATTTTTTTGTAATCATTTCACCCCAAGCAAAGCAGGAATGCCACTAATACAATCTTGCAGCACAATCTCCCCGTTTTTTGTTCTTAATCAAATTAGGATTATATTCCAAGCAGTTATTTGTGTGTGTATGTAGCCAGGTGGGGAGTTCCAAATTCTATCAGATTTATCGCTTTTTCTTAAAGGGCCACAAATAGAGGACACCCAGTATAGATTAAAAAGTGAGCAATCAGCAGGTTCCTTTCTTGCAGTCCACTGGCGGAGGTTCCTTTCTTGCAGTCCACTGGCGGAGGTTCCTTTCTTGCAGTCCACTGGCGGAGGTTCCTTTCTTGCAGTCCACTGGCGGAGGTTCCTTTCTTGCAGTCCACTGGCGGGGGTTCCTTTCTTGCAGTCCACTGGTGGTGGTTCCTTTCTTGCTGTCTTTAGACATTGACAAACTGGGTAATATCAGTGATAGCACAGTTGATACTTCAATCATCAAAATCATCTACACAACTTCATTATTAACTTGATGCTAATAGCAAGCAAGTGTCCAGTCGAACAATTGAAACTCCTTGTCAATTTGACTTGGAACTTTTATTATACTAAAAATTTAAAAACAGTCTCCTTGTAGGGGATTCATTCAAACCTGGATTTATCACTCATATATGTAAGAGTAAGTACTGAATGTAATAATGTGCAAAAAAAAGCCATGGCAAAATCTGCTGAAAATATGGGAATATACATGTCTTCTATCATTTTATCAGATTTGATAAAGACAAGTCTGTCAATGTCATGAAACTGCAACATCTAGCTATATATATATATAATATATATATATAATATGGGTTTATAGAGCAGCTGTTTTGACCACACTGTTGTATGGCTCAGAATCATAAACCCCATATAGGTCCCATATCAATCAGCTTGATGTCTTTAACAAAAGTTTTCACCATGTGATTTGTGGCTTTACTTTTGACGATAGGGTGTTTATCTTGATGCAAAATACAACATTGGTAGAATTGAGACTTTCCTGATGCATTCACAAGTTTGCTCGGCTGGTCATGTTGTAAGGATGAATGATGGCAGAATACCTAAGGTCCTCATGTATAGACAGCTTAAAAGTGGTTGAAGGACTGTTGGACAGTCATGGCTCAGTTATAAAGACAAGCTGAAGAGTAACCCCTCAGCTGTCAATGTGCCTCATACTAACTTTGAGCAAGTTGGCTTGAATAGAAATAACTGAAGATATTTGTGTCATCATGGTATCAGAAATTTCAAAATCGGTCATACTGACCAGCCAAGAGACAAAGGACAATGGTGAAAAGTGTCGGCAAATATTCTTGTTGTTATGCCCCGAGATCCTCACTGTTGCACAATATGTGGACTTGTATGCAGGTCACTAGTGCAACTGATGTGTCACATATGACACAAACATAAAAACTGAATGAGGTTGTTGGATCCTCATATGTTGAAATTGACGGGAGAGTCCATCAAATATATATATATATATATATAAATAAATGGTGGTACTCGTTTGGAAAAACCTTGGATAGGTCAAATTGCAGTAGAACAAATCGGTACCCGAGGAAAAATGGGGAATAAAAAAAGAAACAACTAAGAACATTAAAACAAGGTGAAAACAATTGTCCAGTGTTCAAGATCCAAGTCCAAAGGAAAAAAAAAAACCTAAAACGAATAAAAAGACAACTATGTAAAGTGCTCAATACACTAAGTAGAACAAAACCTAAGATAATCCTAAGGAGCCAGGCAAACCTACGTAAGTTTCACCTAAATGGATCTTCATGGTAAAGCCGGCTTAAAAGGAAAATTATGGAACAGTATTTATTGCTAAAACCAAAATTAATCATGACCACACGACAAAAAAAAAAAAAAAATATATCTATATATATATATATATATATATATATATATATATATATATCTTATACACAAGCTGAAGGATAGATATTACTCATGGCTCGACTAGAGCTACAGTGAGCAAGACAGCAGCCAATATGCAAAGTTAGGTACAGTCCCAAAACTCTGGGAAAAGGTGACATCCTTTATCATCCTGTTTTTCCTATTTCACTCTTGGATAGTAAAATGTAAGTTGAACAAGGAAAATGCTTTCCCAACTGCAGAATACACACATATGCACCTTTTCACTTTAGTTTCTCCTACACCAAAACTACACACATAAACAATTCACTAGTTTAAATGTTTTCATCAGTCATGTTCATTTTTTGTAAGATACTACAATATTCTATTGTCCCTGTATACCCTTGTTTTGGTAATACATATATACATACATATATTAACATTTGTTTTTATATATAGTTCTGTTACTTCCTTCATTTTATTACCTGGACCCATATTCCAAGGTTTAGATTGGTTTGGTTTATTTTGTTTTACAGCATATCAACCTCAATGGGTTATTTAATGCTGACAACATTTTTAGGATAGATTCGTATGAATAGAATATGTATTTTTGGTTTAGATTGGTTTGGTTTATTTTGTTTTACAGCAGATCAACCTCAGTGGGTTATTTAATGCCGACAACATTTTTAGGATAGATTTGTATGAATAGAGAATATATTTCTTTCAAAATTGTATTGCTGGTAATAATTTTTTTTGAAAATGTATTGCTGGTAATAGTTAACTATTGCCCATAGCTGGGACCCTAACAGGTGCTACCACCTCGGGTCAGGGTGGACCTTGGAACACCAGCAATTAAGAGGTGGTTTCACACTCCTCAAAACCTTCTGATCAGAGACCTTGCTGCTGGATGTAGTTTAACGTCTTACCCAGGACAATCATATTCCAAGTCTGCTTTTATTGTTGTGTGAAATATATACCAGGAGACATCTGTTCCATCCAAAACACTCGACCAGCCTTTATCAGATGATATTTGTTTGAATTTCATGCTAAACCCAGAATAGCTGATCTGCAAGCATTTCTGAAGATTGGTTCAAAGATGTTTGTGTAGATGTTTTTTCCCCATGTTTATTTCCTGAAATGGACTGACATATAACCTTCACATTCCTGGGTTGTTCAGTAAAGTCACTTCTATAAAGACAGGTGATAAAACATGATATTAAAAGAATATTCTTATACATTTGACAAGATGTACAAACGTCACAAGAATGTCCTTAGGTGTCAGAATATGTGAGCACGTGACAAGGACGTTCTTTCATGTCCCAAGATGTGCATGCACAAGAACATTTTTGTTATGCTATATGTAATTACATAGGATTGTTATCTCCCTTCATAAGCAAGTATGCCTTTTGTTTGTATGGTTAATTCCTATCAATTTTCATTTTTATCATCAACACTATATAATATTTATTGTTGTGTATTTCATTTATAACTTTTGTGTCATGCTGTGTAGTTAGATAGAACAATTTAATGCTTTTAATTCCTTTAATAATATAGGAGGGAATTTCTTTTAAATAAAGGAGCATAAAATGGTATAATAGTGATACTGTCTTTAAATATTTTCCCCTGTTGTATTATATATGGAACAAAATATGTTCTATATGCTATGATGCAGATGATCATAGCTCTCCAGTTTCTTCTCTATGATACTATGATTTTATGATTTTAAGGACAGTACGAGATAAGCATCAAGGTTTCATCACTTCTCTGTTGAATTGGCTTGATGCCAAGGTCTATGCTAACAGTTTCTTTTCTTACACTTCTCACTTGTGTAACTCTCTTCTGGCTTCTTGCTTTCCAGTCAACTTTGATCTTCAAAAATTTAAATGCAATGTTAATCATTATTTTCTGTCTTCCTGATTACTCTTCTCTTATTGTTCTGACTCTCTTTTTTTTTTTTTTTTTTTTTTTTGCACTCCATAACCCTTATATCTCAATGGCTTTACTCCCATGCATGGGGGCAATGATTTAAAAAAGAAAATATATATACATCGGGTCCTGCAAGCCTTCTTTATGTAAACAATATGAGTGTTTGTTGGGGCTCGCTGTCATTTGTCTCTAGTTCCTTTAGTTCATTTTTTTTTTTTTTTTTTTCCTCACTTCCACAACTTCCTTTTTATTGTACATCTTCTGTGTTTTGATTTAAATTAAATCTCTTGTTGAAGTCTGAAGAGCAGGAGCGAAACCGGTTGCTTCACCTGTTTTTAGTATGTCTAGTAATAAGTTTTACACTTTTATTTGTGTCATTAAATTTTGTACCTACAAAAATATCTTATATATATATACATATGCTTTTGTGTCACAACTTTAGGTATTAGATGGTGGAGAATCAATAATTCTATCTGTAGACTTTCTTTTAACCAAAAATATTTATCAAACTTGATTTAAAATTTTTTATAGTCTTTATAGGATCGTGCACATTGTTGTGAAAAATTTATGTCTATATTTATTAGATGGTCAATGGTATATATGATTCATTGATCACTTTTGGTATATGAATCACTTTTCATTCAGTATCTTTCCATATTAAAAAAATTTATGCATTTAATAGAACAGTGACTCGAAATTAAAAAAAAAAGATTAGCAACAGAATGACAAAGACAGCGACAATAAAGCTTAAGTTGAAGACAATCACTTTGTAGACAAAGGTATCTGAGTGCCTCACAAGAAAAGCTTGAAGAAATAAGACTGCAATCTAGAATAATGGATTCTCAGAGTATCTAAACAAAACTTTCACAAGAAACGTAGTTATGAAAAAATTAATTGACAAAACAGTTCATCTGTTGCTTCTGCTTCAGATTTGAGTTCTGGAATTACTTCTGAGATTTGCAATGCATGGATTGAGGCTCTTTTTTCATTTTAACAGTTTGATATCAAAAGTAAAGACAATCAAGGAAATCTTTTTTAAAAACAAATTATTGCAAGAAACATTGCAATAAGGGAACTAAGTGAATAATCTATGTACCACCAAAATGGATGAGTTTTTTTTTTTTTTTTCAAAATGGAAGCAAAAATTGCTGCACTCTGTTTTAAAATATTTGCCAAAAATCAGGGAATTATTTGATTCAAATGACATTTTCAGTACTTATTCATTAACTAGCTTAAAGCCACCCTATTGGGTGGCATTTAAACTAGTTCTTAGGGGGTGCTCTTGATTAGGCCTTCATCACAATAGGTAGGGAGGAGAAGATGCGATAGGCAACAATAAACTACAGAAGGACTCAAAATTGATCACTATATTTAAGTATTGCATTAATAGTTAAGCTTACCTTTTAAAAGTCCAAATGATAATTCTTCTGTTGCCACTTAATTTAAAGAAAATTTGATGTATATAGGTCCTTACTTTCCATACAAACAATTATTAATGGCTGAATTTTGCAATTTCATTTATTCCCAAATTTGTTTCCAAGTTATAAAAAATCACATTGCCAAAAACAATGGCAGTAATGAAAACTTGGGAATTCAAAATTTCAGGATTGCAGGTCCGGATCTGATCTGAGATATTTTTAATTTGCTTACAGAGTTGGCCTGATTCCAAAATGGTATAATATTTGGGGCTATGGCCTCTAGGAGTAAAGTTGAACAAGTGTGACACAATGATATTCACAGATGAATTAATTTTTCTACTGAATAGGGTTTTTATTCAAAAATATGTGGGAAAATATTTTAGGCAATGTTTCACACTCCTTTTTGATATTGCATGTATACTTTTTAATTTGGGAGGGGTGTTCAATTTTTTTTTTAATTTTTTTTTTACTGTTTATATACAAAAATCTTTGAAGATATTATTTCAGTAAAAAATTTTTATTGAAATCCATTGCTAGGTCGACTGCTAAGAAAATTAGTGCACTGTGTGGTGTAGACAATTTTCCTCTCCAGAATCTATCTTGAATATCTATAAATCTACCATTTGTCCATACTTAGAATATTGCTGCTACATTCCACATTCTCTTCTTCCTTAAAGACTTACAGTTCTCGATAATGTTCTCTTATAGATCGTCTTTGTTGCTCTAGGGTAACAGAAGCGGGAGTGGAGGGTTTAGTTTATGATCGTAATTCAGGGTGATTATTAGATTCCTTGGAACCACTAATCCCCCCCCCCAGTACATGAATTTCATCCATACCATTTTGGTGTTCAAGAATATTCAAATATTCCAAGTCTTATATTGAGACTGTTGATTCATTATCCATCCGTGTAGCATGTGTGTGTTTGTATTGTAGATTCACTTTTAGCAAATCAACTTTGTCAACCAGAGGATCATATTTACTGGCATGGACATAGCAAAATACTAAAATGGTTCTTGGTACAGAGAGCCAGCTTAGTAAAGAGTGACTACTGAGTTAATGGTGCTGGTATAAAGTCTTTTTTGAGGTGTGAAATTAGTAGCAGTAAAGAACTAATAGTGTAACACTTCAGGTAATAATCGCTCTCATTGACTTTCTTTGGTGCCAGGGTCTGTGTAATGTGTCTCCAGATAATGGCATTGTCATGCTCAAAACTGTCCATTCCCTTGTGGATTATAAGACGTTGTTCTGCTGGTTGCAATATCTAATTTTGTCAGGTACTCTCGCAGATCCCTTGACAGAAATGAAAGTCCCTGATCAGAATAGATGTATGCAGGCATTCTGAACACAGAAAATATCTGATTCCGACATTGGACAATGGTTTTTGTTATGTTTGTACTTGGGAATATGGGAGTATTCCTCATTGTGAGTAAGTAGCAATTCCAGGAGGCAGAAGGCAGAGGCTCTTTGAAACCCACACTGATTTGTTCCATGGTTTGTGTGGTTTTGATAAGATGTGATGTCCTTGGAATGTAAAATCATGATTTTAGCTGAGCACATACAGGACAGTCAGTAGATACCCTTTCTACTTCAACTGAGTAAGGAAGTCTGTCTATATCTCTGAGATGAGGTATTACGATTACTCGCATTATTTACATTATCAGACTGTAATCCTCATCTTCATTGACATATTCACAATGTTTCAGCCTCTATATCTCTGAGATGAGTGATTATGATTACTTGCATTATTCACATTGAGACTGTAATCCTCATCTTCATTGCCATATTTACAATGTTTTGGCCTCTATATCTCTGAGATGAGGGATTACGATTACTTGCATTATTTACATTATTGGACTGTTGTCTTCATCTTCATTGCCATATTCACAATGTTTCGGCTGTTCTACACTTTGGCCTTCTTCAGTTGTGAATTAAATACCAGGCCATGGTGGTGGTGAACCAAAAACTTGAGTTAAAGGGAAATAACTGAGACATCCAAAAGTGGCATGTCACGTGGAACTAGAACAGTCTACTCCGGTTGATGAAATAAAGGGTTTGGTTTGAAATTTCAATCAACTGAAGAAGGCTGGGGCATACAACAGCCAAAATGTTGTGAATATGGCAATGAAGATGAGGATAACAGTCCGAATAATGTAAATAATGTAAGTAAGGAAGGTTTCTTATCCTAACAAAATGAGCCAGTCTAGTTATTCCAGGTTGACAAAGATGAACATGGAGGTCCGATAATTTTTCTTTGATAGCAGCCCCACAATGTGTTCTTGAGAATGTGTTTGCTGAGATATTATCTTTGCCAGGTTAGTAAATTATGTCATGCATGTAGCATTATGTCATGCATGTAGCATTATGTCATGCATGTAGCAACCCAGTTCTATCCTCTATTGTTGAATTTCGTTATTTTTAATTTTTTTCAGTCTTTTTGAGTAGAACATAAATTTTACAGCCTCCTGATCTGTAACTATCCTGACAAGTAGTGTGACCCCTTTTTCACAACCTATACTATGATGCAGGCCTCCTTTTCAACAGATGCATGCTTGTGTTCCATTTGGGGTGAGTGTATGGGAAAAGAAGTAACTGGTCAACCTGCTTGGTTTAAAGTAGCTTCAATGGCGTTGTCAGAAGCTTCATTTTCTACTATGATATATTGTGTCATCAATGGAATGTAACAATGCTTCCAAAATTTCTGATATTGAGATCACTGAACATTTTTACTGCCTTTTGATTGAGAGGAAATGTTTCAGCTGAAACCAGTGGTCTAATCTTATCGGAAAACTTTTAAATCCACTGGGAATAAAAGGGAAAAAGGCTAATGATATGGTGCAAAGTATACTTATCCTTAGGGACTGGTGGCTCCTTAGGGGGTCTCAATCTCTCCACATCCGGTCTTGGTGAACTGTTAAGATAGTACTCATGTTCCAAATGCAAAATAAATAACACAACGAACAGAATTAATAATATTTGCAATAGAAAGAAAGAGTATCTCTCTGTATTTCTGAGATGAGGTATTATGTACATTATTTACATTGCTCAGACTATCATCGTCATCTTTGTTGCCATATTTATCACCTGAAGAAGGCGTACAATGGCTGAAATGTGATAAATATGGCAACAAAGATGAGGTTAATAGTCTGAGCAATGTAAATAGAGGGGCAAAAATTAAAAGGTATCAAGCAAACAATATAAGCAAAGTAAATTCACAGGTAAGAAAGCAAAAAGGTTTACGAACCATGAATTAGCATCTACACAGAAAAACTAGGTCAAACAGCCGATCTCCCATATCAGCAAGGTAGTTAAGATGTAAATCGACCTATTTTATTGACTAAGAAAAGTATCCCGGCATGTATTTTGTAGATTTTCTTTTCTTTAAAAGAACAGAGGGACTTTTTGCAGTAATTCCATACAAATTGGGTTATGGTATAGCCAAGGAAGTCAATTGATTTGGTTGATATGAGTGTCCTTTTCATTAAATGTGAGATTGTGAAGCTGGGTAGTCTCATGAAACCTTTTCAAATTTTGGTTGTGTTCTTGCTGAGTCCTTGCAGTAATGATAATATTATTTACATCAGTGTAGGTTCCAAATAGATTGCATTGTCTTATTATATTATCTATAATCTTTTGAAAACGGGCTACACCATTTGTGACCCCAAATGGAATTACTGTTAGCTTCAAAAGCAGTGTATGGTTTGTCCTCACATCTGATGAGTATTTGGTTATAAGCACTCTTCAGGTCTAACATGTTGTCTGAGGTGTACTTTTCAAAATATTATGATGAGATTGCATCACTAGTTTATACATCTCAGCTTATTTCATTGTCAACTGTTTTATTCAAGTTGTCTTCTAGCTTTAGGACAATCAAGTCAGGATATATATATATATATATATATATATATATAATAATAGCTGGCCACTTGTATTCAAAGATATCTGTCTACTAGGGTGGCCAGCCAATCCCTAATTCAGGTATTTGCTCAGGCACATTTGTGTTTGTTCAACACCCAGAGAGCCCACCTGTGGTTGATACTGCAACTATGCTGAGCAGACCTTGGTTACAGTTTCTGTGAGAGTGTGTTATCTAGTCTGATCAACAATCTGAACGAGGCCAGCACACTCAAACCCTTGGCCATGATGACTTGTGACTTTGTGCTAGCACAGCTATTGACGGACCCCAAGTGTTCCGTCTACCAATTTCACTCACAAGGCTTGGATCAACTTGTGGTATGATTTTCAGATACTTTCTCCAGACCGATAACATCAGGAAGTTTCCTTCCTAAAAAAAATCAACTGTGGTGAGATTTGAACCCAGGTCTCATTGTTAAGAAGCGAAAGTTTTATCCACTCAGCCATGCGCCCTAATATTAATATATATATATATATATATATATATATATATATATATATATATATATATATATATATATATATATATATATATATATATATATTATGGCTACCTACCACTGACATTGCAGTCTTATTTGTTAAAGCCTTTCATGTGAGGCACTCAGATACTTTTGCCTATTAAGTGAGCATCATTTTTCAATTTTTTCTTGAAATAGGTTTTGTTGTTGCTGCCTTTGTCGTTCTGTTGGTAATCTTTTTCTTTAGAAATATACTTCCAATTCACTGTTATATTAAATACCAAAGAAATTCAAGCCTGAAAAGGTATTGAACAAAAAGCGATGTATATAATTCCAATCAGATACATTTGAACATCTAAAAAAACAAAGGGAACAGATTAATTAAATGGTTCATTGGCAATTATTTTAGCTGTGAATTCTTTATCTTCACTTTATTGAATCTCAATGTCCATTGTTTCAAGACTTTCATTTCTTTGCATCTTGCTATCACATTTTTATGGAACCAGTTAACTCATCTATGAATATAACCCTTTATATTTAGCCTGGCGTCCTGGGTAAGACAAACTACGTGAAAAAAACAGCAAGGCCTCTGATCAGGAGATTTTGAGGAGCATGGAACTACCTCTTAATTGCTGGTGTTCCCAGGTCCACCCTGACCCTTGTGGAAGCATCTGTTAGGGTCCCAACTATGGGTAAATAGTTAAGCCCCAAACTGGGGTGAAAACAATATGAAAGTGTAAAAATGGGTTTTAATACCAGCAATAAATTTTTTGAGGAAATATTATTACCAGCAATGCATTTTTTGGAAAAAAATATTACCAGCAATAAAAATCTTGTCGACATTAAATAACCTATTGAGGTTGATATACCATAAAACAGAACCAACCCTTTAGTTACCATTGAACATCTAAAAATATATAAAGGGAACAGGTTAATGAAATGGTTCATTGGCATCTATTTTAGCTGTGAATTCTTTATCTCTGCTTTATTGAATCTCAATGTCCATTGTTTCAATCCTTCTCAATATCAAAACTTTCTAACAATTGCTGTCATTTTTTGACCGTACGGGTACACTAGTTATTATAATTTCTAATCTAAAGATTACTGCATATTTTAATAAACCAGATACATGTTTATGGTAGACTTAATACAATCTAACAGTTTTGCCAATAGTGCATTTTTCTCTTTCTCTCTTGAAGATGGATTTGGCAGGTCGTGAAGAAATTTACCTGACTTCAATCCTGCTAAGAAGCTTGAATAATTTGTTCTTTCATTGCTACAAAGAATAGCAAAATTCATGACAACATTTGATGTGAATGGTTGTCATATTTTTGAGGGATTTAAAATTTGAACAGATTTTCAGAAAATTACTCCGGTTGTTTAAAATGCAGTAGGATTTAATGAAGGCTTCTAAAAAAAAAAAAAATATTGAGGTTGATATAGCATTTCATTAAAAAAAAACAAAAACTGTTTTATTCTGAACATTTCTCTCTTATATAGTTATGAGAGTTAATAATTGACCTTTACCATAAATCGTGTTGAAGAAATCCTGCTATTTGCCATATTCTTATCTCTCACACGGCTCGTCCTCCATTTTCTCATATTTCATTCAGCGCGGGGGTAATCTGATATCCGTATGATAGGCGGAGCTACAGAATAGATATTCTCTGATCTATTTACTTGAATTCCTTCACCAATTTTCAGATCCAGGTGCTGCCGGATAGAATTTTTTTTTTTTTTTTTTTCATAAGTCCTTCTGTTGAATTTTCCAGTGATCTCTTCAGTTCTTCCTTATTTTGGATATCATTTTTGTTTTATTCTTAATCTATGTATTTCTGTCTCTCTTTCTTCTCTTTTTTTTTCTCATTTTCTCATTGCTCCTCCTTCTCGTCTCTTTGCTCCCCCTATCTCACCTTTTTCACATCTTTCTTCTCTCTCATTCACAATATTTTTGTCTTTATTTTTTCCTCTTCTTCACTTTTTCTCTTTTCTCTCTCTTTTACATTCTTTCTTCTGCTCTTTCTCACCCGTTCTTCTGCTCTTTCTCTCCCGTTCTTCTGCTCTTTCTCTCCCGTTCTTCTGCTCTTTCTCTCCCGTTCTTCTGCTCTTTCTCTCCCGTTCTTCTGCTCTTTCTCTCCCGTTCTTCTGCTCTTTCTCTCCCGTTCTTCTGCTCTTTCTCTCCCGTTCTTCTGCTCTTTCTCTCCGTCCTGGGTATGATGATAAACTACATCCACGTCCAGGATAAGACGATAAACTACGTCCGACAGCATGGCCTCTGGTCAGGAGGCTTTGAGGATTGTGGAACCAACTCTTAATTGCTGGTGTCCCCTGGTCCACCCTGACCCAGGGTGGTAGCACCTGTTAGAGTGCCAGCTATAGGTAAATAGTTAATCCCGAAACTGAGGTAAAAAGTATTATGAAAGTGTAAAAATAGGTTTTAATACCAGAAATAATTTGTAAAAAAATATTACCAGCAGTACGTTTTTGAAAAAATATTACCAGCTATACATTTTTGAGGACAAAAATATTAAATGAAACAGATTTTTCACAAAACAAAAATATTACGAGGAAAAAAAAAAAAAGTTGTCGGCATTAAATGACCCATCGAGATTGATATGCCATAAAACAAAACAAATCAAACTCTCTTTCACTCTCTTTCTGTCTTTTCTCCCTCCTTCTCTCTCTTTCCGTCTTTTCTCTCTCCTTCACTCTCTCTCTCTCTTTCTCTCTCCTTCACTCTCTCTCTCTCTTTCTCTCTCCTTCACTCTCTCTCTCTCTTTCTCTCTCCTTCACTCTCTCTCTCTCTTTCTCTCTCCTTCACTCTCTCTCTCTCTCTTTCTCTCTCCTTCACTCTCTCTCTCTCTCTTTCTCTCTCCTTCACTCTCTCTCTCTCTCTTTCTCTCTCCTTCACTCTCTCTCTCTCTCTTTCTCTCTCCTTCACTCTCTCTCTCTCTCTTTCTCTCTCCTTCACTCTCTCTCTCTCTCTTTCTCTCTCCTTCACTCTCTCTCTCTCTCTTTCTCTCTCCTTCACTCTCTCTCTCTCTCTTTCTCTCTCCTTCACTCTCTCTCTTTCTCTCTCCTTCACTCTCTCTCTTTCTCTCTCCTTCACTCTCTCTCTTTCTCTCTCCTTCACTCTCTCTTTCTCTCTCCTTCACTCTCTCTCTTTCTCTCTCCTTCACTCTCTCTCTTTCTCTCTCCTTCACTCTCTCTCCTTCACTCTCTCTCTTTCTCTCTCTCTCTTTCTCTCTCTCTCTTTCACTCTCTCTCTTTCACTCTCTCTCTCTTTCACTCTCTCTCTCTTTCACTCTCTCTCTCTTTCACTCTCTCTCTCTTTCACTCTCTCTCTCTCTTTCACTCTCTCTCTCTCTTTCACTCTCTCTCTCTCTTTCACTCTCTCTCTCTCTTTCACTCTCTCTCTCTCTTTCTCTCTCTCTCTCTTTCACTCTCTCTCTCTCTTTCACTCTCTCTCTCTCTTTCACTCTCTTTCACTCTCTCTCTCTTTCACTCTCTTTCACTCTCTCTCTCTTTCACTCTCTTTCACTCTCTCTCTCTTTCACTCTCTTTCACTCTTTCTCGCTCCTTTTCTCTCTTTTTCTAGCTCCTTTTCTCTCTTTTTCTAGCTCCTTTTCTCTCTTTTTCTAGCTCCTTTTCTCTCTTTTTCTCGCTCCTTCCCTCTCTTTCTGACTTTTTCTCTTTGCTTTAGTCAAATTATGTCTCAAATTGAGCTCGATCATTTTTTTTTTTTTTTTTTTTTTTTTTTTTTTAGTTCTCACACCATATTTCTTTTCCAAAGAAAAAAATTAGAAAAATTAAGCATTTGAAAAATGAGTTACAGTGGAATATTCTGATTATCATATACTTAATGCCTCATTATGTCACACAGCTCCTTTTTTTTTTTTTTTTTGTCACCTTTTAATTTTCAAATGGACTGCAACCCTTTCCATATCACCCAAATCATTAAATAATCACCAAGTTGTCATAACATTTTCCATATTGATAAAATAATATCCGCTTAATTTTCCATCCCTTCTCTGTACATACTTCTAAAATATATATTCCACAAAATAGGCATGATAGCTGTCCATTTCTGTGCAAGATTCAATGAAATTCTCAGCTGCTTTTGTGAAAAATTTTCAAGCAAGAAGCCAGAATAGTGTCCTCAAGGGAGATAACTCCTGACTTTAATAACCCAATTTTCTACTGCTCCAGTTATTTGGACTTGTAATGGCTGTTTTTATCAATATCATTGGCTGACAGTGGAATAGATGTCAAGAGATAAGACAATGTCTGTAGGCAACAACTTCTTTGTGTGACTATACTGCCTGTGCTGAAAAATTCTTACTTAGTGGCTTTGTTAATAGTAGTGATACAAACCTGTTTGACACGTATTCAGTTGTATGTTTTTTCATATTTTATTAATCAGAGCATTTTCTTTTATTTGTGTCTTAGTAAATTACTTAGTTCCAGTCCAAGGTTTTTGACTTTTCTGAAAGTTAATCAGCTGATGTCTTTAATAAATTTTACGCATAATTTGGAAATAATAGTGCGGCACTCTGAGAATTCTGTGTTCTTTGGAGGACAAATTTTTCTTCAAGACTTCTAAATAAAAATTTTTTGCTATTTTATTTTATTATTATTTTTTTTAATCATTTCATCCCAAGCAAGGCAATAAAGCCACTAAGATGCAATGGGGTTATTGAGTGTTATAGAATGAGAAAAACTACTATTAATGAGAGAGGACAATAAAAGAACAGGAATCAAGACAACAGAAGATAACGATTCATTTAAATTTTTGAAGAGCAAAGGCAATAAAGCCACTAGGATGCAAGGGGTTACTGAATGTTAGAGAATATTAGAAAAACTACTATTAGTGAGAGGACAATAAAAGAACTGGAATTAAGAAGACAGAATATAATGATTTGCATTGCATTTAAAATTTTTGAAGATTGAAGTTAATCAGAAAGCAAGAAGGTGGAAGAGTTATAAAAGTGAGATGTGTGAAAGGAGAAAATGTTAGCATCAAACTTAAGGTGATATTGTGTAATTTCAGTTTTAAAATACTGAGACCTAGCTGCCAATATAGCACTGCATTTAAATTCGTAAAACTGAGGTACCAAAGAGGAAAGCTCATGAAAACAATTATCTTTAAAATATTAATAGAAAAGGCAAGGGAAGCTTATGTTACAGTGGTGAGAAAGTGACTGAAGCTGAGATGCCAGGTCATGACTGATAAATTCTTTGGATTTTATCAAGAATCTCTAAATACATAGCAGAAGCATCAGACCAGATGTGACAGCAATATTCAATGCATGGACAAATGGTAGCTTTATCAATTTGCAAGATAGAAAAAATTGCTTTGTATGACACAGTGAACCAACTTTTCTTGCATCTTAGCTAGGAATTGTTTCAATATAATGTTTCCATTTCAGGTCACTTCATGTTGGAAAACATTAGCCCAAGAGTGCACAGTGGGTTGCTGGAGATTATCATCAGCCATATGCTGATAGAAGGCAAAAAGATTATCTAAGATGATGTCTTTGAATTGTTAACTGGAGAGCAGAGTTCCAGTTGAGTTTGTTATATTTTCTTATGAACAAACACCCTTGGCAAAGGTATCACTAAATCATTATTCTCAAAAAAAATTCTTACAATCTAAAATTATTTTCTGGGTTTAAATAACCTGCAAATGATTGATAAGCCACAGAAAACATTAATTAATCAATCAAATTTCAAAGAGATAATGTTTTGTGTCTTTAAGTTCTGGGGTTGGGCAAAACTACCTTTAGTTCAGCCTATTCTGTGTTCAAATTTCCTTTTCTCCTATACTAACAAGGTTGTTATTTGTATAATGGAAATGCGTTGCTAATGATTTTACTATAAAAATGAATTGAAAATCAGGAAGAAATGTATTGTCATTGGTCATAAATGAATGTAAGGATTACTGATAGAATAGGGGTATTTTATATATTGATCATTGTTGGTGGATCGTGTTCAAATCTTAAGAATTTTTAAGGCTTATTCTCAAGGAAGGTCAGCATTTTCTAAATAGATTGGAGGAATAGTTGTTCTGTGGTTAACCAGCTTGTTAACCATTACCATACATTGAGGAGGCCTTGTATTGTACAATAAGCTCTTGTGCAAATTAATTGAAACAACTGATTTAGTTTCCTTTCATTCACCATACAATGAGTATTAGACCCACTGTACGATGAAATTTGTTTGGCCTTGAAAAATATTGCATCATCTGTGATTGCATCAAATTTTTATAACACCCAGACACTGCTGTCTCGACTGTCAATTAATTGTCTTACGGCCATTGTCTGTGGTGGATGTTACTCCAAGGAAGCGTACAAGAATTGTAATGGGGCATGAGCACAATGGTAAGCCTTACCAGTGAGCAAATCAGATCAGAAACTCTCCTGATTTAAATCTAATCGATAATCTGTGGTCAATCTGCAAAGAAAGGCTATATGGAATGGACATACAAATTACTAACACTGGATCATGTTTCATTGGAAAAATATAAAAAAAAGTAAATAATAACGGAATTATTCATTTTGCTTCAATTAATTTGTAGTTTATATGTTTAGTAAATGAGTATAGGCATCTTTTAAAATCATTTTTTGTTTTTTTAAATCTCTCAAAGTTAGACTCAAGAAACAAAGAAACAGTAACTAAGGGTGACATGAGAAAATCACCCTTAGAACCCAGAGATAGAGGAGTACACATTAGCCTTTCTAGGATGAAGTCCACATAAGTGATAGAGATCACTGTTGGTGAAAAATGAAAGTTGAAATAAGCAGCCTATCTTGGGCCCATGCTGTTTCTGATCTTCATCAATGATCTTCCTGACATTTTCAGTTCCCCAGTAGGTATTTATCCAGATGATGTTACTCTCTACTCTTAACCCAATAGCAAATCTGTCAGAGCTGACAAAGTAAACCTGGCTGCTGCTTTTGAAAAAGACCTCCAATCAGTGGTTAACTGGGGCAAGAAATGGCTTGTAAATTTTAATGCCTCCAAAACAAAACTGCTCTCATTTAACCATGGTTGATGGTAGACTCCTGGGAAGCCAACACACTGTGCCTTCTTGGTCTCATGTTTTTAACAAACTTGAAGTGGAGCAACTATATAGAATCAATAGCTGAATCTACTGCAAGGAAATTTGGGTCACTGTCATGCCAAAAAATTTTTCTTGTCAGAGTCTTTCTGGCAAATTTACAAATCTATCATTTATCCACTGCCATATCTCGTCTGGTGCTCCTTCTATTCATCTCGAGGTTCTTGACAAAATCCAAAGAATGATTTTCAATGTAATCGACGTTGACTTGGCATTCTCGAATTCAGTCACTTTCTCACCAACATGACGTGACTTCCCTCTATCTTTTCTATAAATATTTTCATGGCAACTGCTCTGACAAGCTTTTTTCCCAGATGCCCCACCTACAAGAATTTATATGTGCAACTAGATTGATGTCTAGGTCCCACTGGTTTATTGTTGAATTAGTTAAATGTAACTGCCACTTCTACTTCAGTAGTTCATTTTTTGTTCTTTCCTCAATCCTCCCTAAACTCAGTCTTTTTCTTCACTTTCACTCCCTGTAATCACCTGCGTACCAGTGGCATTCCCGACTAGCTTAGGGTGAAATGATTAAAAAAAAAAAAAATATTCATCAGGTGTGAATTTCTTTGCTTAGTTGTTAATGTGATTCTTGTGTAATTTTAAATGACCTTGTTATTTGGTGCATTTGATGCTGGAGAAAAAAAAAATTAGTCCGAATGACTAAAAAAAAAGATTCAGGTATCAAAACAATGCTGGTGATATAAAATGAACTCTTGTTTGGTTTTTTGTAAGTAAATTTATTGCATGTAAATGAACATAAATTTTCTTTTATAAATTCTGTATTTTCAGGGAGGTGGGGATTATGTGGAGAGACACCAATAGTGTTGTTCGGCTCAGTTTCTTTTGTTGAATAAAACCTTAAGATTATTGCCGTCTCATCTTCCTGCTGTTTTGAATTGCTTTTAAATTCATAACAATCAAATATGTAGCTTTAATATTCTTTGTGAAAATTCTGCAGAATTAATGCCAGAAGAACATTAACATAGGCTTCCATTTAGACATTGACATCAGTGTAGCTATGGACAGTCTTAAAAAGAGTAAGCAATACTGGTTAAATTAGCTGTACAAGTAGAAAGCTGTAACAATTCCTTGTAATAAAGTTACGATATTGATTTGAAACCTGAGCATTCTTGCAGAGGTCTTGAACATTTAGCGCTGCAAGGATAGGTTTGTAGAGACAGACCTTCTTCACAGAAGATTTCCTTTAAGGCTAATTTAGTTTCATGTAGATGGAAATATGAGTGGCCTAATCATTAACATCATAAAAATGAAATTGATAAGATGGGTTCAAATTCTGGCTGAGGCATTTTGCTGACTTTGCTTCACTTTCTTTGCTTCAAGTTTTCTTTTCATCCATGGGTAGAATGTCCAGTATTCATTGCCATATAAGAGGATGGATGTCACATAGCAATCTAGCACTCTTTTCTAATGACTTTTTTCTGTTTTTCAGGACTTTGCTTAGTTTTTGGAAGGCATCTTTTGATAGTTGAATGCATGTTTGGATTTCCTTGTTACATTTTCTATTCTCTGTTAAAACACTTCCCTTGGGCTTTTCCTCTTGCAGATGACCAGACCTATCTTCTTGCAGTTGACAGTCTTTTTATTACCCTCTCTAGGAGATCCTGTAGATTTATTTCCAAGTTAGCCATCAACACATTGTCATATGCATATCTTATATTGTTATGATTATGCCCATGAAAAATAAATCCAAGTACAGTCTCCAGCTTGCTTAGGATATCATCATTGTAGAAGTTAAACAGATCTGGGGAGAAGACACCTCCTTGTCTCATGCCCCTTTCTATTTTTGTGTAGCTACTCAATTCAGTTTCTGTCTGTATGCAGATGGTTTCCTTCCAGTATAAGTTCTGGATTATTCTAACATCTTTTCCAAATGGATTGAGTTTTCAATATGGAGACCAACTAATGCATGTAAAAAAACAATTTAAAAAATAATCAGCTTTAAATATAAAATTCCCAGCATTGCACTTTTGTGTGCATGTGTAGCCATATCAATGTAAACGTAAACTTAATCTGATGAAGTCGTAAAGGATGAAGCACAACACATGAGAACTTCTTCCACCTTATTATGCATCTTTCCCCTAAAATATATACGGAGAGCCGAGTTCAAATTCCAGTCGAATCCCTTACATTCTTACGTGCTAATACCCTTGGGAAAAGGTATGAATCTTCTTCTTCCAACTATGGGTAAATAGCAGGACAGACCAGGTTCTATAGCCTTAGATGGCAACTAGTCTACCGCAGAAAGAAATGGCAACCTGCTGCGGGGAAAGGAGTAATGTATAGAGGCTCGGATTGAGGAATCGGAGAGCTGAGTTCAAATTCCAGTCAAATCCATTACATTCACTTATGTGCTAATACCCTTGGGGAAAAGCTATGAATCCTATTCTTCTCCCTCCAGCTATGGGTAAAATAGCAGGACAGACTGGGTTCTATAGCCTTGGATGGCAACTGGTCTAGGAGAAGGACAACTCTGAATTCAAAACTAGCGGAGGGTCGTTTGGGAACCTTGTGGCATTCGGTGCACCAGGTCTCTGTATTCGTCCCTCCAAAAAGTGTGGATGGTCCTGCACGAAGCCTTCACCACTATAATCAAATCTCATGTGCCGGTGTCGTGCTGTCGGTTTCCTGGAAACTGATCTGCTTGACCCTCATATGTCGAATCTCGACGGGATAGTCGATCATCATCACCATATATATATATATATATATATATATATATATGGTTGGAGTGATGTGAGTTTGTGAACCTGGGTTTCATGATTTTGCGATCGTCAGACAAACAACAAGCGTGAAACCCAGGACCACAAACTCACATCAATCCAGCCAAATATGTTAGCACTCAATATCAGAGATAGAGCTTTCTAATAAGTACCACGCATATAATATATAAATAATTATATATATATATATATATATATATATATATATATATATATATATATATATAATAGGAAAGAACTCTTATGTAGCATTGGAATCATATTCTTAAATAAATAATATATATATATATATATATATATCAGATACTCTAACAAACCTCATCAGTGATGTTTTTCCATGGATCATTAAGGGTTTCAAGTCTTTTACAGTATCATACCTCTTCTCCATGGTGACCAAAATGATATTGATCAGATATCGATTTGTGTGGCAGCCATTATATGGAATATTCTTAAACCACTGTAATGAAAGAACTCCTGTGCGCACACACACACACACACACACACACACGCATCCCCATGTGACTGATGGGTTGGGTAAGGGTAAAAACCATAACCCTGCTGAAGGGGTTAAACAGGTGCTACATCTTAGCCAAAGATCACCTGCACATCACAATAGTTTAGGTTACCCTAATTCTGTATTCTAGGCCAGCCTCATTGTTGGATGTAGTTCTAGGTCTTACCCAAGACACACACACACACACACATATATATATATATATATATATATATATATATATATAAAAACAATTATAACAAAACCATATTATAGACCACTACATAAATGCAATCATGTTTCAACTGTGCCTCTTCAGATGGTCTATTATTATTATTAAGCTCTACTGTTTATTGAGGAATTTTTAAAATATACTCTCTGGACATTGGTAGTAACCTACCTTACACTTGGAGATGTATATTAACAATGTTAATTTTCAATGTTAACATTTTTCATTGCCTGAATTGTTATCAACAACTTCTATTGTCTTTTCTTTTCCTTTCCTTTCTCTTTTTTTCCTTTCCTTTCTCTTTTTTTTCTTTTCCTTTCTCTTTTTTTTCTTTTCCTTTCTCTTTTTTTTCTTTTCCTTTCTCTTTTTTTTCTTTTCCTTTCTCTTTTTTTTCTTTTCCTTTCTCTTTTTTTTCTTTTCCTTTCTCTTTTTTTTCTTTTCCTTTCTCTTTTTTTCTTTTCCTTTCTCTTTTTTTCTTTTCCTTTCTCTTTTTTTCTTTTCCTTTCTCTTTTTTTCTTTTCCTTTCTCTTTTTTTCTTTTCCTTTCTCTTTTTTTCTTTTCCTTTCTCTTTTTTTCTTTTCCTTTCTCTTTTTTTCTTTTCCTTTCTCTTTTTTTCTTTTCCTTTCTCTTTTTTTCTTTTCCTTTCTCTTTTTTTCTTTTCCTTTCTCTTTTTTTCTTTTCCTTTCTCTTTTTTTCTTTTCCTTTCTCTTTGTATTACTTAATTTTGATATATTACTCCTCTTCATTTTTCTCTTTTCTTTTTTGCTTCCTTTCCTTCAGAGAAGGGATGATTTTTTTTTATGCTTTTCTTTTCTTAACACTATTTCTTTTTTCTTTTTCCTTTTACTGATTTCTTATCCTTTTTTTTTTTATGCTTTCACTTGCATATATTATTATTTTTTCTTTTCCTTTTATGAAAATTCTTATATCTTCCTAAATTTTTAAATGTAAAAAGAAGTGATGTTTCATAAGTAGCATTTTTAAATAAAATCGTTTATAACCATCTTGGTTCACCACCTGATAAGATGCTTAGACATCGAAACAAATGTATGTCTTTGTAGTTTGTTCATATGCAACAACTTATAATAAATAACTATTGCTATACTTTTGGTATTGATCCCTCTTTTAAATTAATGTTGTGAATGTTTCAATTTATATTATTTTTTCTCATTACATTTGGAGATATATAATAGAAGTAAAAGCTTTGTCACTTAACCGATTGATGTTATCTTCAGCATCCCGACTCCAGAGTTTCGTAGATGGACCTTCTGGGAATCCCTCCATCCACTCATCAGGCGGTATCAGCAGTTGATTGATTATACTTCTTGGGCTTTCTTTTTATATACACTTTCCATTGGTGCAAGTTATTTTTTTTTTTTTTTTTTATGATGCATGTGCGTATATACACACACACACACACACACATATATATATATTTATATATAATATTGTATTGTGTGTGTGTAATACAGAGTGCACATATACTACTCTGATCCAAAGCAGAAGTGCCAGGAAGCAACACAGGAGTGGAGAGGATAGGCACTTTTATCCTGGACCGAAGTGCCTATCCATATAGAGATAATCCAGTCATTCTTTGAGTACTATGCTATTTTTTTTTTTTTTTATTAAAATCTCAAACACTAGTTTTAGAAAATATTTGTTGCATTCAGCTGGATTTAGGCTCAAGCAGGTTTCTGACAAAACATTTAGTTTGTTTACTGTTTCTAGCATATCAGATAGCTTTGATTTTGTGGGGGTCATTTTAACATTCCAGGAAACACTTGTAGAAGGATGAAACTAGGAAAGACGAAGGAATCTATAAAGTTGAATCACTGTCACACACTATCTGTGCATGAATTTGCATGCATCTGTATGATGGTAATATTAACGGATTCATTATAAGGGAACACTCAGCATTCCTTGTCCAAGTAGCTAGTACTACTTTAGTTACACTTTTCTTTACTTCCTGGTCATCGAGCTTGGATAAAAATGTGTGTTTTCCACATCTCTAATGATAATAGTAATATTAACTATTTCCTTATAGGGTAACATTTTGCATTCATTGACTGAGCAGCCAGTGTTATACAAGTTAGGCTTTTCTTCAATGTCTGACCACTGAACTGGGATCAAATTGTAATATCTGTTCTCATCATTAGCTGTTTTCTTATAAGGAAGCAGTCATTGACCAAGCAGTCAGTACTACTCAAGTTAGATTTTTCTTCACTCCCTGGCCATTAGACTGGAATCAAATTGTATTAGGTTGGTGCAAAAATAATTTCGTTTTCTATGTGAGAAAACGAAATTATTTTTGCACCAACCTAATAGTATCTGTTTTACTTATCTCCACTGGTTACAGTAATATTATCTGTTTCTTTATAAGGAAACATTGGTCATTTATTGACCAAGCAGCTGGTGCTACTTGTTACACTTTTCTTCACTCCCTGGATATCGGGCTGGGATCAAAATGTAGTAACTGTCTCCTTCCTCAACTCTAATGGTAATAGTACTACTAGCTGTTTCCTTATAAGAAAATATTCATCATTCACTGTCCGAGCAGCCAGTGCTACTCGTTACGCTTTTCTTCACTCCCTGGCCATTGGAATGGGATCAGAGTGTAGTATCTGTTCTCCTCATCTCTAATGGTAATTGTAATATTAGACCTTTCTTTATAATGAAACATTCAGCATTCACTGAGTAGCCAGTGCTAGTGTTAGTTGAAATTAATAAAATCTTTTCAAATAATTTTTACAGGAAAATGTTTCTTAAGTCCATTATTGTTATTGTTTTTTTTTCTGTATTGATAAAGGTTTCCTTCCTAACCTTATGTTTGAAGTAGTGTGGAATGACTACATTTTGATTAAGTCATTATTTTCTCTTTGAGTTACATGTGCTATCCATTTTAGTTGTTGCCGTTGTTGGAAGTCAAGGGATGTGGTCTCTGTTATTTGGTACAGTTCTTTGCGAATCTTTGAAGAAGGATGGTCCTCACTAAGACCTACAGGATTCATTCGCTCAAAGCCATTTTTAATCATTGATTAGAGAAAGCAGTTGTAGCTGAGATTTTAGATATTTCTGAAAGGCTTTGATGGTATACATGGCATTCATATGCTTTGATTTCCTTGACTTTTTAATTTTAGGTAATCTTTTTAATTTTTTTTTTTTTTTTTTTTTTTTTTTTTTTTTTTTTTTAGCAAATTGTGGTGTTGGGCACAACTATTTTATATTCAATTTTAAATTACTTATAACTAATCCATGGAGATATTTGAAGTACTGAATATGCATATTGTTATATTCTGTGCTAATAGGGATATATACTTGATAAATACAGATAAAATAAGTAAAGGTTTATTGTAAAAACCAAGACAATAAGAATAAAGCTAACAGTTATGCACAAGGTCATCGTAAGTCAATCCAGTAGTGAGTACTACTATTGGAATGTCAGTAGTTCTTGCATAAGTGCAAGTTGTACTCAACAGATCCCAGCTGGTATATTTAGCTATTCAACCCCACCCATGAGGGTTGTATGAGTTCTCTGAGCCCATAAGCTTGGCCAAAAGCATTCCCTTTCGAACCTGTATAAATGGGTTCAGGGGCAGTCCACCTCCCTGAACGAGACTCTGCCCTTCGGCGGAGCCTCATCCAGGTTCCTCTCTGCCCAAATGCAGAGAGTTCGACAGTTTAGCTGGAACAGGTTGCAGCTAGACTCTGTAATCCGTTGACTTACAGATACTTATAGGTAGTTACTACCTATAGTGTAGTCACTCATGGGGGTGGCAGGTTATTCCATTACATCACATAAATTTAGGTTGTGCATATGCAACTTAGATGTTATTGTACTCTTTAATGTATACATACACATAAACACACAGTTTGACTAAGTTTGTAATAAGACATTAGAATAATGCACTCAGTTTGGCAACCTATACCCTGAGATGAATAATAAAATCAAAGTTAGAGACAATAAAGAATATTAAAATTTTTCTTTATAGATATATTTATATCCTGTCATTGAACTAAAATATGCATATCCACAAACAAAATACATACATAATTTGAATGATACTGAAATGGACATCTGCATTGTGGGGTCTAACTTTGTTGTCTGTCTGGCAAAAAACCCATGGTAACAGGAAAAGTGTATAAACTGAATTGTGCAACCCTTTGAAGTCAGTTGATGACTCCTTAGAGCTTACTTGTATTATTTACATTATTTGGACTGTTATCCTCATCTTCATTGCCATATTCGCAAGGTAACATAACTGTACAATATCTGTCTATGTCTCTGAGAGGAGGTATTATGATTACTTGCATTATTTACATTATTCGGACTGTTATCCTCATTTTCATTGCCATATTCACAACATTTCGGCTTTCTTCAGGTGATTGGAATTTCAAACCACACCCTGTATTTCATTCATCAGGGTAGATTTTTCTAGTTCTACATGCCATGCCTCTTCTAGGTCTGCCATTCATCCAAGCATTGTGTTTCTGCCATATCTGGTCTGATGCTCCTGCTATGTATCTTGAGATTCTTGACAAAATCAAAAGAATGATCTGTAATCTAATTGGTGAGGAACTGGCAACTTGGCTTCAGTCGTTTTCCCAACTCCATGACATTTTCATGGCAATTGTTCTTGTCGACTTTCCTCTTTGATGTCTTGACTGCATGGGTTCAAGTGTACAGGTAGTTTGGCAACTAGGTCTCATCATTTTGATGGATGTAGCCATGAGTTCTATTCTGGTGCACATCCTGCCTGTGGAATTCTATTCTGGTTTTTTGCTTCCCTGCCAACTACAATCTTCAAAAGCTTGAATACTGTGCCAATTGGTATCTTCTGTCTTCTTGAAACCTGCTTTCTCCTCACTAAAGTCTTCTAATTCTCCTTGTCTTGGTGGCTTTATTGCCTTGCTTAGGGCAAAATGATTTAAAAAAAAAAAGAAAAAAATGTTATTTTAAATGGACAAACAACTTAAATTTTAAATTTGATATATTGCTTGAAAAGTGACGGGTACCAAAATCGTTAAAGTGTAAGATTTGTTTCTCTCAGATAAACTGTATTGTCGTCAAATCTATTGTGTTACATAAATATTTCTTTTTGACTGTTTGATTTATTTTCTACAGTTTATCAACTCTGTTATTTAAAGTCAGAAAATCTTTATCCCTTTTTTCCATCAGGGAAACTGCTTCCTTAACCAAAATGTGCTGTCACTAGTTTGGCCATGGGATATTTTTGATTGATAAACAAACAAGAAATTATAATATTAGGAGGATCAGTTCTATATAGCAATCAATATATAAACTGAAATTTCACTTTGTGACCATGGTAGTTTCTAAAAGACATGTCTGTATAGCTAATCAGTATTTCAGCAATTAATTTGTTTTCTATGGCTTATCAACTCTTTGTTGGTTATTTAAAGCCAGAAAATATTTAAATTGTGAGAATTTTTTTAGTGGGGGGGATAATAATAATTTTACTAATTAACCCATAGTTGGGGGAAAAGGAAATGGATCCATACCTTCCCAAGAGTATTTTTTGCATAAGTGCATATAACAAAACCAATTGTAACTTGGCTCTCTGATTAACTATTCCAAGCTGTTATTCATTACATCACCTGCACATCCAAGATATCAGCTCCTGATATTCCCAAACAATTACCTATCAAGGTACTGAGCAGGCTCAACTTTGCTTAACTTCGGTGATTGTATGGGAATTGGTATTTCAATGCAATGTGGCCATGTCATAAATATTTGTACCTATTCCTTTGGTGGAGACTAAGCAGTATATATTTTTTTTTTTTGTAACCATCAAATAGCTGCCAATCATTCCCCCGCAAGCAGAAGAAGAATGACTTTGTTAAAGGAGTTAACAATGTGAAGTGTGGTGTAAGGGATAACAGCTCAAATGTGAGCAGAGCAGTTTGAATTCCAGTCAGATTCATTGCATTCACATACGTGCAAATACCCTTGAGAAAAGTATGAATCTATCTCTTCACCCCCCCCCCCCCCAAATCTGTTCTATAGCCTTGATTGGTAACCAGTCTATCACAGAAAGAAATCGTAGCCTACTGCAAGAAAACCTTTTGTCTAGTCGGTTATGAATTAAAAAAGATATGATCACCCTAGTGCTTATCATGTATGCCACCTAACTGATGAACAATAATGGGTCCTTATCGAAGTGATACCCATATTCAATTCCCCTTAGTTCTAATGTATATTGACCATGATGGAAAGAATCACTTAAATATCCTTCACTCTAAACCACATTAATAGCGAGAATGCAAGTCTGAATTAATAGATTTAGTTTTGTTTTTGTTTTATGGCATATCAACCTGAATGGGTTATTTAAGGGTATGAATATTTTTAGGACATATGAATTAGGTTGTATGAATAGGCTGGGCAATCACCTCAAACGTGAGGAAGAAACTTGAAGCAACAGAAATGTGGTTCTACAGAAGGATGCAGAGGATACCATGGACCGAACATGTGAGCAGCAACAAGGTTTTAGAGAAGATGGAAACAAAAAAGAAACTTACTTAATATCCTGTGGACAGGTGAGATTTCTGAGGAAGGAAGACTTGGAAAATCTGATGCTCACAGGACATATTGAGGGAAATAAAGACAAAGGAAAACAATGCATAACATACTTAATGGCTGAGCAGGGATTAGGAAAGTTAACAAAATGACAAAATTGATTAAGAGTTAAAAAGAACAGGAAATTATGGAGAGCCACAATCGTCAACATCCTGAAGGGACACGGCAAATAGAAGAATGAATGGCAGAGCAAGGTTTAGGAAAGATAAAACATTATTCGGACTGTTATCCTCATCTTCACTGCCATATTCAAAAGGTTTCAGCTGTTGTATGCTTTGGCCTTCTTCAGGTGATTGGAATTTCAAACTGAACCCTTCATTTCGTCTACTGGGGTAGATTGTTCTAGTTCCATGTTTCCTCAAGGACACCTGGCCCAGTAAATAAAGTCGTAGGTTAGATCCAGTGACTAGACCGAAGAGTTGTGAGTTCAATACCAGGCTACAGAAGTGGTGAACCAAAAAAAAAACTTGGAAAGTTGAATTAAAGGGAAATAGCTGTAACATCTGGAAGAGGCATGGCATGTGGAACTAGAACCTACAAATGTGCAAGACTGAATCTAACGAGAAAAACTGTCCAGCATGACACAGGGAACCAAACGTCCCAGCAGCAGACCCTGCAACTGATCCAATACAAACATTCACTTCATGTGAGGGGAAGATAGAAGCCCAAGAATGTGCAAAAAGGCATTCTTCTGGAGGATAGCATCAGCCATGCTGACAAAAGGCAGAAAAGCTCTAAGGATGAGGTATTATGATTACTTGCATTATTTACATTATTTGGACTGTTATCCTCATCTTCATTGCCATATTAACAATGTTTCGGCCATTGTACCATACCTCTGTAAGTGGCATGGCACGTGGAACTAGGACAATATAAAGTGAACGAAATAAAGGGTTTGGTTTGAAATTCCAATCACCTGAAGTAGGCCGGAGCATACAATGGGCAAAATGTGGTGAACATCTATGAAGATGAGGATAACAGTTCAAATAATGTAAATAATCATAATACCTCATCTCAGAGTTATAGACAAACATTTATTAAGCACTAGAAAGGACAGGAAGTTGTGGAGAGCCATGATCAACTATGTCCTGAGGGAACATGACACAAGATACATGGTGTGTTTGAACATTGAGAGCTAATGTTTACAGCGGAATTTTGGCAGATTGAATGCTAATGGGTTAATAATAATTCAGTTTGTAGAGAATTTCCTTAGGAGAAGAAGCAAGTTGCTCTTTGTTGGGTGGGCTTCGGTGAAGGTACCAGAAGAAATTCCAGCATGTTTACATTCAATGGTCATCTATTTTTATTACTACTGGTCTTAAGAAGTTGTTTTAATTACCAGCCCCATCATGATTTATATATTTACTAGCAGGAGAGCCTGGCGTTGCCCCGGGATGTAACAGTAAGAGATAGATCAAGGCCATCATAAAGACTGAAAAATAAAATTGACAAAGATTATTGTTTAAGGTTGACGGCCACGCATGTCTTAATTAATTAATTAATTTTATTTTATTATTTTATTTTTTTTTTTTACGAATTGATCAAACCCAAACAAAAACATTGTTTTCAATCGTTATGAGTCTACCGATTGAATAGAATTTTATTATAAACAATTGTCTTGTAAATGGAATTTTTAAAGCATTCTGAATGTAAAAATAAAGAAAAAAGTGTGCAAGACAATAAGAAACACTACCTGCCAAAAAAAAAAAGTGAAGTTTTGTTGAAATCAGTTGAAAAATGTAGGAAATCCGATCCCATATATAAATGAACACACACACACACACACACACACACACACACACAAACAACCTGGGTTTTATAATAAGTATAACTCGATATGAGTTGTCCCCCTTTCATTCTTGTGATGCCTCTTAATCATGTTTTCAACTTGATTTTGTGCAAAAACAATTGTTTTTCCAAGTTAGAACCACCACAAGGTAATTTTACGTAGTCCTGTTAAGTTTTGTTGAAATCGGTTGAAAAATGTGAGAAATCCGATCCAATATATAAATGTACAGACACACACACACACACACACACACACACACACACACAATCTGCGTTTTTTATAATAAGTAAGATTTATTTTTATCATTTCACCCCAAGGAAAACACTAAAGCTACAAAGATGCAAGGGGTTATTAAAAGCAAAGGAAACTGGAGAAAAATGTTACACATGAGTAAAAAGGACAATAAAAAAAACAGGTTTCAAGAAGACAGAAAATGATTATTGACATGGCATTTAAATTTTTAAAGATCGTAGTTGACAGGAAAGAATTGAGAGAGAAGAAACTTAGAATAGAACTTAGTTACTTTTACCAATTTTGATTGTAAAATGATGAAACACCTGACATAAAAAGAACAGGATTTAACCAGACCAAAGATGATTTAAAATTTTGTAGTCCGCAGTTGACAGGAAAACAGAATGCTGGAAAAAGAGCTCCACATGTGAAGAGTATGAGAGAAGAAACTTTTAGCATAGAATTTGGTTACGTCTAGCAATTTCAACTGTAAAATGATGAGACTTATCTGCAGTTAAATTCATAAAATTGAGGTACCAAAGAGGAAAGCTTGCCAGAACAGTTACCATGAAAATATTTATAGAAAAGGCTCAGAATTTGTTATAATGTTGGGAAATTAATTGAAGCCGAGATGCCAGGTTGGAGTCAATAATAATGCTGACTAGCCAAATTTTCATCTTACAAACATTTAATGTAATAATAACTTAAAAATAATTCAGCAGACTTATTTTATTTATGGCAGCTGGATTTTTGGCGATTGCCTTATTCGGTCTCCATTGTTTGATACTGTGCATCTGAAAAAGGCATTTTTATCAATCACCATCACTTTTCTGCCTTTTGGCTGAGATCAGAGTGTAGTATCTGCTCTAACATAATCTGATTCATTCTCTCTCTCTCTCTCTACTTTCATCTTCTCTTTCTTTTATTTTCTAATTGAAACCAAATAAGTTCTTACCCCCCTCTTTTCATGCATTCAAAAGGGAATAGTTCATTATTTATAAGGGGCATAAGTCATGCGAACTAATGACACGATTATAATAGGATTCTTCTTCGATTTTTGTCCTGAATTTCCTGATACATATTAAAAGCATCGGATGTAGCAACAATATTCAATGGGTGAAAATAAATTGCTTAACACAACACAGTGAAACAACTTTCAGACTCGGCAATTGACTTCATATTATATTTATTTATTTATGACTGGAACTGACTTTAAAATCCTGAGGTCAGAAAGCTCGTTCAAATCATGCATGAAAATTTTTTTCTTCTTTCTCCTCTGCATCGGTATTGATGCAAATATTTTGAAAAAAGGTTTGACTTTGATTGCTTTTCAATTTTCAAAACATTTCAGTTTTAATTAGGCTAAAAAGAAACACTTTATATTCAACATAAGGAAAATCTCAAAATTGTCTTATATATTTAAATATTTCTATTTCTCTTTCTCTCTCTCTCTCTCTCTCGCAATGTGTGTCCATTCTTGCATAGCCTTCCCAACACCTTTTCACTGTTGGCTTTTGTGCCAAGCTTCTGACCTTGTCACTGCTGATTTTTCTGAATTGAAGTCATCATGTGTAAATATTAAGTTATTCAGAAACTAATTCAGTTTTAATGGAAAAGATACAAAAACAAAATTTATTTAAATATTATAAAAAAAAAATATGATTCACTTCATTTTCAATGACAACTAATTTTTGGGGGTTTTGTTTTGTTTACTGCCTTGTCTAATAGCTCATTCACTTTTTTATTTGAACATAGACTCATCTACATATGTTATTGTTAATATTGTTTGTCAATAATAAATTCATGTAAGTCTTCTTGATATGTTAGGAAAGATTCACTGTTGAGATTATAATCTCTACAGCAAGTCGTTTCTAATCACCCAATGAAAAAACACATCCTTTTTAATCATTTCACTCCAAACAAGGTAATAAAGCCACTAAGATGCAAGGGGTTATTGAGTGTTAGAGAATATGAGAAAAACTACTATTAATGAGAGAGGACAATAAAAGAATTGGAATTAAGAAGACGGATAATATTTGACATTGCATTTAAATCTTGATGATCAAAGCTGGCTGGAAAGCAAGAAGCTGAAAGAGTTTCACAAATCGGAAATGTGAAAGAAGAACTGTTAACATAGCACTTATGTGTACATCTAGCCATTCCATCTGTAAAATGATGAGATCTTTCCGCCAATCTAATACTGTACTTAAATTGATAAATTCTACGTACCATAGTGAAGAGTTCATCTGAACAATTATCATAAAAATATTTATAGGAAAGGCACAGGGAAGCTACGTTATGGTGGTGGGAAAGGGATCGAAGAGGAGATACCAGATAAGGACCAATAACATCACAGATTCTTTGGTTTTTATCCTTAATCTCTAAATATGTAGCAGAAGCACCATACCAGATGGCATGATCAATAATAGTCAATGCATTAATGAATGGTAGGCTTATAAAAAATGTGATACCATTGAACCCTGACCTTTTCCTGATCCACTTATGTGAAAAAGAGCATGACAAAAGACTGGCCCATTCATGAAAGAGAGGAAAATTTATTTGCGGACACATTTTTATAGATTAACATCTATTTGAGCTTCCAAAAGCCACAACACTCATTTGAACTGAAACTTAGATATTTCTTATCAATACAGATGAGGAGCTTGTTCATAATATCGATAGTATAAAATTGATCCCTTACTTTTTACAGAGGCTTTGGTCCTAGTTAATTTTTACAGATATCAAGTTTGAAACTGTGTTTGCTAGCAACTGATTCAATATAATCCATCAACTTCACGTCTGGCAACCGATTCGATATAGTCCTTCCACTTCACGTCTAGCAACCGATTCGATATAGTCCTTCCACTTCACGTCTAGCAACCGATTCGATATAGTCCTTCCACTTCACATCTAGCAACCGATTTGATATAGTCCTTCCGCTTCACGTCTAGCAACCGATTTGATATAGTCCTTCCGCTTCACGTCTAGCAACCGATTTGATATAGTCCTTCCGCTTCACGTCTAGCAACCGATTTGATATAGTCCTTCCGCTTCACGTCTAGCAACCGATTTGATATAGTCCTTCCGCTTCACGTCTAGCAACCGATTTGATATAGTCCTTCCGCTTCACGTCTAGCAACCGATTTGATATAGTCCTTCCGCTTCACGTCTAGCAACCGATTTGATATAGTCCTTCCGCTTCACGTCTAGCAACCGATTTGATATAGTCCTTCCGCTTCACGTCTAGCAACCGATTTGATATAGTCCTTCCGCTTCACGTCTAGCAACCGATTTGATATAGTCCTTCCGCTTCACGTCTAGCAACCGATTTGATATAGTCCTTCCGCTTCACGTCTAGCAACCGATTTGATATAGTCCTTCCGCTTCACGTCTAGCAACCGATTTGATATAGTCCTTCCGCTTCACGTCTAGCAACCGATTTGATATAGTCCTTCCGCTTCACGTCTAGCAACCGATTTGATATAGTCCTTCCGCTTCACGTCTAGCAACCGATTTGATATAGTCCTTCCGCTTCACGTCTAGCAACCGATTTGATATAGTCCTTCCGCTTCACGTCTAGCAACCGATTTGATATAGTCCTTCCGCTTCACGTCTAGCAACCGATTTGATATAGTCCTTCCACTTCACTTCTAGCAACTGATTCGATATAGTCCTTCCACTTTATATCTGTGGAAAAATCTTAGTCCAAGAAAGTGCAATGAGTCACTCTCCTGGAGGTTAGCATCAGCCATGCTAATAGAAAGCAAAGTTTTTATGTCAATTGATTATAATCAATATAAACATAAGAAGCCAAATTTTCAAGTCTACATTTGTTGTGGCCTTATTAGGATCAGAAATAAAGACATAAGAGAGGAATTGAGTTAAACAAATATATTAACAGAAACGGTAATACAAACATATACACACGAGAGTGTTACAGCAAGAATGTTCAGTTCAACTGTCGGAGCTGACTGCTGGAAACTTCCCTCTCCAAAAGCAGTACCTGCTCCAATTTATAACTGTGAGAATCCATGCGTGTTGTGGGTAAATTACCATAACAATGTTTTAAAAAATCCTGTTTGAAAGGGTGTTCCAATTTTGTTTCTCAGTGTTCCACCACTTACGAAATGTTCTTGTGGTCGAATCAAATGAATAACCATATGTGCTATGTCTGATAAATATTAAGATTTTGTTTTTGTGAAGTGGAATTATTTTTCTGGTGGTGCTGTTTCATTGGCAAAACATTTCAAAATAGAAATTTATCAAATTGTCCCGAAACATTCTTTCAAATTCTCATCCAACTTCCATAAAAGCTGTTCTTCAATAAAATGAACATCTCAGAATCGGATTATCTAACTTACACTCTAAGAAAGGTTGGGAGTTTTGTTTCTTTTTTTTTTTTTTTAGTAAAGTGTGAATGAATTGTATTTGACAGGTTAATACCTTTAAATCTGGCTACAATTTTGAGCAAACCTGCACGTACATTATTTTAAACACACACATGTGCAATCAAATATCGTAGGCAATCAATATTTTATTAGCATTCAAGAATCGAGGGGTGGAGTTTTATTGATATTTCTATTATTCCTATCTTCAGCATTCACCATTTTGTTTTTTGTATAGTTGTATGAATGGCTTGTCTGTTGTTCTTGAAGATTGTTTGTCACCAAATCCAGAACAAGGAGAGTAATTTCATAACAGGTCATTGGTCATATTTGGTGATAGGTTATCAACAGAAGAATCTCTGACCTGACTATTCTTATATGGATCCTTAATGACAAATCTAAGGCAAGGTGAATTATTTGGTTCTCCAGCCATAGTAATGGAATCAGCCAACACTAGGTTATATGGTATCAGTACTGAACGAATCTCTGATTGCATGCTTATGATATTATCACTTAGCAGTGTTCATCACCTTTCAAATAAGTGACATGCCAGTGATGAGACTTTTATGATAGTTGTTGACATGGCAGTATGTGTGTGTTCACTACCTAAATTCTGGCAAGATCATAATATGGATTTGGTTTTTGCATTCCATTACATCAGTGGTACTACAATAAATAGACTGGTCCAGGTGTAAGAAATAGGGCTGAAAAGGGCATGACAGGTAGACTGGTCCAGGTGTAAGAAATAGGGCTGAAAAGGGCATGACAGGTAGACTGGTCCAGGTGTAAGAAATAGGGCTGAAAAGGGCATGACAGGTAGACTGGTCCAGGTGTAAGAAATAGGGCTGAAAAGGGCATGACAGGTAGACTGGTCCAGGTGTAAGAAATAGGGCTGAAAAGGGCATGACAGGTAGACTGGTCCAGGTGTAAGAAATAGGGCTGAAAAGGGCATGACAGGTAGACTGGTCCAGGTGTAAGAAATAGGGCTGAAAAGGGCATGACAGGTAGACTGGTCCAGGTGTAAGAAATAGGGCTGAAAAGGGCATGACAGGTAGACTGGTCCAGGTGTAAGAAATAGGGCTGAAAAGGGCATGACAGGTAGACTGGTCCAGGTGTAAGAAATAGGGCTGAAAAGGGGATGACAGGTAGACTGGTCCAGGTGTAAGAAATAGGGCTGAAAAGGGGATGACAAGGAGACTGTTCCAGGTGTAAGAAATAGGGCTGAAAAGGGGATAAGTAGACTGGTTCACTTGTGAGAAATGGGGCTGAAAATGGCACAACTTGAATAGACTGGTCGACTCATAAGAAATATTTAAGTAGTGCCACATCATTTTATATGTTCTCATATATGAAAGCATGTTGAAAAGTTGACAGCTGAAACAAGAAAGAATTCTAAAAATAAACTTTAATGTTGGATCTGATTTTGAGAAATACCCTCTTGTCTTGAAGCTGCTTCTTCATTCATATTTCATGCAATATGACCTAGAAGGTTATGACGTAGGGAACAATAAGATGAAGAAAAGACTAATATTTACAAAAGATAAGAGTGAACCCTTTTTACCTTTCGTCAACATGACTGATGCTAACTTCCAGGCGAATGAGTCATTGCACATTCTTGGGCTAATGTTTTCCAGTGACATTAAGTTTAGTAATTATAATGAATCAATTGCTTGGTCTGCTGCTAGGAAGTAGATTCACTGTGTTGTGATAGACAATATTTATGAACCAAATCTCTCTTCCATATAAGTCTACTATTTATCCATACATTAAATATTGCTGCTACATCTGGTCTGGTGCTTCTGCTATATATTTATAGATTCTTGATAAAATCCAAAGAAAATCTATCTTACATATTTATAAGTCTACCATTCATCCTTGCTTTGAATATTGCTGCCACATCAGGTCTTGTGCTTCTGCTATATATTTAGAGATTCTTGATAAACCCAAAGAAGAATCTGCAATGTTATTGGTCTTGATCTGGCATCGTGGTTCCAATCCTAATGTATCTTCTTTGTGTCTATTCTAGAAATATTTTCATGGTAAACTTTCCCTAACTAGTCTGGTCCTGTTATATATTAAGATGATCTTGATAAAATCCAAAGAATCTGCAATGATATTGGTCTTGATCTGGCATCTTGGCTTCAGTCTGTTTACCATCACTGTTTCTCTGTGCCTTTTCTAAATTGTTCTGATGAACTTTTCTCTATGGTACTTAGATTTTATGAATTTAAGTGCAGTACTTGATTGTTATCAAGGTCTTGTCATTTTGCAGTTGAAATGGCTAGATATAAATGTAAGTTCTACATTAAGTTTCTTCTCTCACACTTCTTGCTTTTGGAACTCTCTTTGGGCATCTTGTTTCCCAGTAACCTTTGATCTTCAAAAATTTAAATGCAATGTCAATCATTATCTTCTGTCTTCTTAATTCCAGTTCTTTTATTGTCCTCTCTCATTAATAGTAGTTTTTCTCATATTCTCTAACACTCAGTAACCCTTTGCATCCTAGTGGCTTTATTGCCTTGCTGGGGTGAAATGATTTAAAGAAAAAGAATTTGCAGGATATAGGATTCAATTTCAACCCTGCCCTGTTGGTTGGTTAGATTTTGTTTAATGCTGTGTCAACCCTGATGGATCATTTTACGCCAACCAGGTGAATATAATATATATATATATATAAAATTCCACTATTTTTTTTCATATGCTGATATCCTCTGACGAGTGGAGGGTCTGTCTACGAAACTAGATTCGATATGTTGAAGATGACATCACTCGGCTAAGTGTCATTTTTATATATATATATATATATATATATATATATATACTCTTAAAGTGTGCTATATTTATGGGATAAGATGCTCAATATCAGAGATAGAGTGTGTGTAAATGAAAGTGAACATTGAAGTCAACACTCTGTTTCATGCTGGATGCAATTGTCAGGCCACCTTATATTACCTTATATATTTATTTATTTTTTTTTCCAATAGTTGAGAGTGCTTTAGTTTTGTAGATACAATTTATTTTAAATAGATTATTTAATCTGTCAACTTGAAGTGTTCAAACCAGTCCTTTTTATATACCCATACATAAACAATCTTTTAAAGGAATTTAAACATTCCTAATTCTTTTAGAAATCCTATTATCTGGCCAGGGAGCGAACATTTTTGAATATTTTTTTTTTTTTTTTTTCTAGTTGTTACACTGTAATATTTACTACATTTAAGTTGAGTGTGTTTACATTCAATTGGATTTTGCTTAGCTTAGATGGTTCCATGCTCCTCAAAAAAACACCAATCACCCAATTAAAGGCCTTGCTGCCGGATGTAGTTTGTCATACCCAGGACTCTGTCTTCCTGATGTAGGACCAACCTAGGGAAAAACTAAGACTTTTGAGATGACTGTCAAGAAGATCTGTGATGCACTGTCAGGCGGACTCAACTTTCCCAGCCACATTTACCACCAACACACCTCTGAATCCTGCACACTACTCTTCAGCATAGGCTAGGCCTTCACAACCATCTACACAACCACCACCAGGGGGATGAGGAAGGGAATAAGGAGCGAGGATGACGATGCCGATGCTAGACTAGAACTAAGAAGCATTTTATACCTGACTCAAAGATCAATTGGTTAGATTTTACTTAACTGTGTGTCAACCCTGATAAGTAATTTTACACCAATTAGGTGAATAATTATCTTACATATACATATATACACATATACATTTACCTTTTTTTCCAACAGATAGAGGGGCTCAGATTAGTAGATACAATCATTTTAAATAGATTATTTAATCTATCAACTTGAAGCGTTCAAACCAGTCCTTTTTATATACCTATACATAATCAATTTTTAAAGGAAGCACGGTGGAGTAATGGGTAGCAGCTTGGGTTGTGGAATCAGCTGAGTTCAAATTCCAGTTGAATCCATTACATTCACTTACGTGCTAATACTCTTGGGAAAGGTACGAATCCTTTTCTTCTTCCAGCTATGGGTAAATAGCAGGACAGACTGGGTTCTATAGCCTTTGATGGCAATTGTCTACCGCAGAAAGAAATAGCAACCTTCTGCAAGAAAAAATCTGCCTCATCAGTCATGTATCAAAAGATACATGATCGCCTAAGCATGTATTATGCTTGGCACATAACTGACTGAATACTTATAATTTCTTTTAGAAACCTTATTAACTCAACCATATTGGAAGGTATTTTATTCCTACTTCACATTATTGTGATGGTTGGAGGGAATGTCGTAACATAGAAAGTTCTGATAAAATGCAAGAATAAGATGAAGAAAAGACTTGTCTGTTAAAAATTGCTAATATTTACAAAGATCTGTGAGGATATGGGATTCAAATTCAACCATGTTGGAAAGTATTTCTTTATTCCTACTTCACATTATTGTGATGGTTGGAGGGAATGTTGTAATGTAGAAAGTTCTGGTGAAAGTTCTGAATAAGAGAAAGAAAAGATTTGACTTTTAAAAATTGATAATATTATAATGGAGATGATCAACTGAGATAGAGGATACAAGTTCAAATCTCATCAGAAATCATCTGGTAATCCTATTTCCCGTGACTTTAATGGTCGGAGAAAATTGTGAAATGAAACAACAATACGACTTTAAAAATATTTTATCAAAAATTCATAAAATGTTACATTGAAGTCGGATGTGAAGAATAAAGAATTGAAGTTAATGTCTAGTCCAAAGTTTCTTGTTCCTGTTATACTCTGCTTCAAATTAGATCTCTTTTTGATTCACTTTACATGTCGGCCAGATGTGAATTCTAACAAAGCAAAACCAAAAATAAAAATGCATCACATCCTTCTCACAAAACAAATCCCCTCAAGAAAAAAAAAAAAAATAAATAAATAAAACGCAACATAAAAGAAACTAAACATGAACGTTGCTGTCAAAGACAAAAGTCGAGTCTGGAAACTACCACATTTGCTTTGAGAAAGCCGCTCATAAACGACCGAGTCAGATTTATAGCTTCACTAATCCACTCCAGGTCTCTCTCAACATCACCACTGCGACCTTGGTCAACCAATCTGACACACACATTATCTCCAAGTCTTAACTTCATCCCACCTTCATCTTACCATACTTCACCCACAGAGATATTCTTTATGTATCTACTGTACTGGCAATATCATTTGCCTCATTGGCAGTACTGCTGTTTTGTTTGTTCTTCTGTGCTATCATACACACGTTTATAACATTTATTCTCCTCTTATTATTTTAATGGTTGAAGTGTATTCACTCCTAGAGAGTTGTTTTGCAAGGATGAAACTAACCCAAAATTAATTGCATTTGAGAAATATCCATAGCTAAAGTGCCAATTCTTGTTAAAGTTATATTTTAATTCCAACTTCATGCTGCTTATGTGTTTTAATACTCACTGCTTTTTTTTAATGTGACTGAGCAGGCGTCTTCAACAGGAATTGGTTGGCTGCCCTAGCACATGGGTGTGCTCAGAAATGTGTAGCCGACCATTATTACTATCTAGAAAATTGTTAAAGATAAGATCAAGGTTTGTTTGCTAAGACCTAATAATATAATGGGGCTGAACTCTCATGATTGATTGATTGATTTTTTTTTTGTGGTTTATCAACTCTTTGCAGGTTATTTAAAGCCAGAAAATATTGGATATTTTAATTTTATTTTTGTTTTTATTTTTTTTAGATGGTTTAGTGATACAAGTCTTACTAATTAACCCATAGTTTTGGGAGGAGAAGATGTGCATTCATATCTTTCCAAAAGATATTTGTGTATAAGTGAATATAATGAACCAACTGGAATTGGAACTCTATTTTCTGACTTTCAATTACGATCCAATATTCATTACAGCACCTGGCATTCTCAAGTAGTTACACATCTAGGTACTGACCGGACTTGACATTGCTTAACTGGTGATTGTAGAAGAACTGATGTTTCAATGTGATATGGCCATAAACCTCCCATGATAGAGGATGCAAGTTCAGTCTTGTTGGCAGCTGTTTCTTTATTTCCCACTTCACCCTATTGTGAGAGATTGATGAGGGGGGGGGATGTCATAACGTAAAAAGTTCTGATAAAATGCAAATATCTTCAGAGTCTGTCTATATTTCTGAGATGAGGTATTATGTACATTATTTACATTATTTGGGGTATTGTCTTCATCTTTGTCGCCATGTTTGTTTTCTCTCTCTCTTTCTTTCCATGACTCTTTGTTTTCTCTCTCTCTCTCTCTCTTTCTTTCCATGACTCTTTGTTTTTTCTCTCTCTCTCTCTTTCTTTCCATGTCTCTTTGTTTTCTCTCTCTCTCTCTTTCTTTCCATGTCTCTTTGTTTTCTCTCTCTCTCTCTTTCTTTCCATGTCTCTTTGTTTTCTCTCTCTCTCTCTCTTTCTTTCCATGTCTCTTTGTTTTCTCTCTCTCTCTCTTTCTTTCCATGTCTCTTTGTTTTCTCTCTCTCTCTCTTTCCATGTCTCTTTGTTTTCTCTCTCTCTCTCTCTCTTTCCATGTCTCTTTGTTTTCTCTCTCTCTCTCTCTTTCCATGTCTCTTTGTTTTCTCTCTCTCTCTCTCTTTCCATGTCTCTTTGTTTTCTCTCTCTCTCTCTCTTTCCATGTCTCTTTGTTTTCTCTCTCTCTCTCTCTTTCCATGTCTCTTTGTTTTCTCTCTCTCTCTCTCTTTCCATGTCTCTTTGTTTTCTCTCTCTCTCTTTCCATGTCTCTTTGTTTTCTCTCTCTCTCTTTCCATGTCTCTTTGTTTTCTCTCTCTCTCTTTCCATGTCTCTTTGTTTTCTCTCTCTCTCTTTCCATGTCTCTTTGTTTTCTCTCTCTCTCTCTCTCTCTTTCCATGTCTCTTTGTTTTCTCTCTCTCTCTCTCTTTCCATGTCTCTTTGTTTTCTCTCTCTCTCTCTCTTTCCATGTCTCTTTGTTTTCTCTCTCTCTCTCTCTTTCCATGTCTCTTTGTTTTCTCTCTCTCTCTCTCTTTCCATGTCTCTTTGTTTTCTCTCTCTCTCTCTCTTTCCATGTCTCTGTTTTCTCTCTCTCTCTCTCTTTCCATGTCTCTTTGTTTTCTCTCTCTCTCTCTCTTTCCATGTCTCTTTGTTTTCTCTCTCTCTCTCTCTCTCTTTCCATGTCTCTTTGTTTTCTCTCTCTCTCTCTTTCCATGTCTCTTTGTTTTCTCTCTCTCTCTCTTTCCATGTCTCTTTGTTTTCTCTCTCTCTCTCTTTCCATGTCTCTTTGTTTTCTCTCTCTCTCTCTTTCCATGTCTCTTTGTTTTCTCTCTCTCTCTCTTTCCATGTCTCTTTGTTTTCTCTCTCTCTTTCCATGTCTCTTTGTTTTCTCTGTCTCTTTCCATGTCTCTTTGTTTTCTCTGTCTCTTTCCATGTCTCTTTGTTTTCTCTGTCTCTTTCCATGACTCTTTGTTTTCTCTCTCTCTTTCCATGACTCTTTGTTTTCTCTCTGTCTCTTTCCATGACTCTTTGTTTTCTCTCTGTCTCTTTCCATGACTCTTTGTTTTCTCTCTGTCTCTTTCCATGACTCTTTGTTTTCTCTCTGTCTCTTTCCATGACTCTTTGTTTTCTCTCTGTCTCTTTCCATGACTCTTTGTTTTCTCTCTGTCTCTTTCCATGACTCTTTGTTTTCTCTCTGTCTCTTTCCATGACTCTTTGTTTTCTCTCTCTCTCTTTCCATGACTCTTTGTTTTCTCTCTCTCTCTTTCCATGACTCTTTGTTTTCTCTCTCTCTCTTTCCATGACTCTTTGTTTTCTCTCTCTCTCTTTCCATGACTCTTTGTTTTCTCTCTCTCTCTTTCCATGACTCTTTGTTTTCTCTCTCTCTCTTTCCATGACTCTTTGTTTTCTCTCTCTCTCTTTGTTTTCTCTCTCTCTCTCTCTTTGTTTTCTCTCTCTCTCTCTTTGTTTTCTCTCTCTCTCTCTTTGTTTTCTCTCTCTCTCTCTCTCTCTTTGTTTTCTCTCTCTCTCTCTTTGTTTTCTCTCTCTCTCTCTCTTTGTTTTCTCTCTCTCTCTCTCTCTTTGTTTTCTCTCTCTCTCTCTCTTTGTTTTCTCTCTCTCTCTCTTTGTTTTCTCTCTCTCTCTCTTTGTTTTTTCTCTCTCTCTCTCTTTGTTTTCTCTCTCTCTCTCTCTTTGTTTTCTCTCTCTCTCTCTTTGTTTTCTCTCTCTCTCTCTCTTTGTTTTCTCTCTCTCTCTCTCTTTGTTTTCTCTCTCTCTCTCTTTGTTTTCTCTCTCTCTCTTTGTTTTCTCTCTCTCTCTCTCTCTTTGTTTTCTCTCTCTCTCTCTCTCTTTGTTTTCTCTCTCTCTCTCTCTCTCTCTCTTTGTTTTCTCTCTCTCTCTCTCTCTTTGTTTTCTCTCTCTCTCTCTCTCTTTGTTTTCTCTCTCTCTCTCTTTGTTTTCTCTCTCTCTCTCTCTCTCTCTCTATGTCTCTTTGTTCTCTTTCTCAGCCTATTTCTGTATTTACCTTTTCACCGTCTCTCTCTGTCCATGCTTCAGCTTTCCTCGATTATTGATTATATATCTACTTGCTTTAATCTCTCCCTCTCAGAAAATGAAAAAAAAAAAAAAAAAAAAGAAATAGATCACTAACAAAAAAAAAAAACAAACTTTTTTTAGATTTATTAAATGCTTTAAGCAATGTGCCATGTATTAAATGCTTTCTGCAAACAAACTACCATTGAATCTACAGTGGACAAACTTATTTGAAAGTGGCCGGCATTGAAACCAATTTGAATCACCTTTGATGAATCCCATTGGTTGCTATGTTGGCCAATGGATTGGTTTCAAGTTATCAAGCCCCATTCAGTATACACCTCTCTGTCTATTCTCCCTAACATTTTCTCTTTGCTATTACGTCAATCAATTCATTGGAATTATCATCCCTGTACTGGGCATTATTTTTAGTCGTTTTATGTTGTTGAAACCTGAAGTTTTATTTATTTATTCATTTAATGGAATCTCTGACTGCTAATACCCTCACTACACAGATGACTGCTTTTATTTTATTTTTTTATCTCAAGTAAGGCAATAATAGGAGGCACAGTGGGGTAATGGATAGCAGCTTGGACTGAGGAATCGGAGAGCCGAGTTCGAATTCCAGTCGAATCCATTACATTCACTTATGTGCTATTACCCTTGGGAAAAGTATGAATCCTCTTCTTCTTCCCCAAACTATGCATAAATAGCAGGACAAACCGGGTTCTATAGCCTTGGATGGCAACTGGCCTAGGAGAACAACTACTCTGAATTCAAAACCTGATTGTCCAGGTTGGGGATTGTACATTAGGTTAATAATCTACTCACTTAAAAACTGGCTTGCTATAGAAAGCACAAAATTTGCAGCCCTATGTTCCTCATGGAATTTAAAGGCATAATATATAAGGCGATAATGCCACTAAGACTCAAAGAGGGGGGGGACACTAGAATTGAAAAAGAAGACTTTATTTAAGAGAAAGAACAATGAATAAGAAGATGGTGATAGATGTTTAAAGCATGTGAGCGATGATGAGATCTTAGAGAGGTTGCAAACAAGGAGAAGGCTTATACTTAACATCAGAAAGAGGCAGCTGAAGTTTCTGGGACACATAATAAGGATGGAGGGCCTGGAGAATCTGATACTCACGAGTTGAATAGAGGGAAAAAGAGACAAGGGAAAACAGTGTGTGACATACCTGGCCGGCTCCACCAAGTGAATAAGAGAATGTGGTCCGAGGGTGATGGCAGTGGGATGGAACTTATTGAGAGCTACAAGGGATAAGGGGAAGTGGAGAGCCATGATTGTTCATGTCATTTCAGGACATGGCACGTAAAAATAAAAGATGTCAGGGGATCAAGAAACTGGAATGGATATTCTACAGGTGAGAAAAGAAACTATCAGAATAGAACTTGCATCTTGCTAATTCAAAAGTAAAATGATGAGACCTAATTGCCAATCTAGTAGTATGCATTCATGTGGTTGAAGTACTAAAGAGGCAAGCTGATTTGAAGAATTGCCATGAAAATGTCACATCTCTGGGAAAGTGACTTAAGATGCCAGGTCAGGACCATTAATATTACAGAACATTCTTTAGATTTTGTCAAGAATTTAGAGATATATACTAGGAGCACCAGACCAGATATGGCAGCAATATTCCATGACCAGATGAATGATAGATTTATAAATGTGTAAGATAGATTCTGACAATAAAAATTGTCTCGCACCACACAGTGAACCAACTTTCCTAGCAGCAGACCTAGCAACTTATTCAATTTAACCACATGGAAAACATGAGCCCAAGAAGGTGCAATGAGTTGATTTCCTGGAGGTTAGCATCAGACATGCTGATGGAAGGCAAAAAAGGTTCTCTACTCTGATTGAGGAATCAGGGAGCCAAGTTCAAATTCTATGTGCCAATACCCTTGGGAAAGGTATGAATCCTCTTCTTCTCTCCCCAGCTATGGGTAAATAGCAGGACAGACCGGGTTCTGTAGCCTTGGATAGCAATTGGTCTATCACAGAAAGAAATGGCAACAAAGACAGATTTTCCTTTAGTAGGATGCCATTATGGTTTAAGTTCCATATGTGATAAACGCTTGAGCAAACATGTCTCTTTTGATTTATGACTGGCTAGATAGAAGGTTTACCTTTAGTAGGATGCCATTTTTTCTGCAGTAGAATGGCTGCCAATCAAAGCTATAAGACCCATTCTATCCTGTTTTTCAACCATGACTACATTAATCTATTAAGTGTCATATGTGATACATGCTGGAACAATCGTCTCTTATAATTTATGACTGACGAGGCGAAGATTTTCCTGTAATAGCTTGCCATTTCTTTCTGTGGTAGACCAGCTGCCAAACAAGGCTATAGGATCCAGACTGTCCTGCTATTCAACCCAAGGCTGTGGGGAGAAGAGATAGATTCACACCCTTTCACAAGGGCATTTGTGTATGTGAATGTGACAAACCCAACTGGAATTGAAACTCTCCTCTCCAATTACCATTTCAAGCCATTATCCACACCACACATCTGCACTTGGATTTATAATTCCTAGAAATATAGTTACTTCCATTTTTATCTCCAAATTCCAAATTAAAAGTATAAAGCATTGATGCATTTTCAGTGATAAATTTGGAGGACAGAAACTTAGAAAAGAAATCAATTTACTGAACTGATATGTTGATTGAACATGAATAAATATGTCAAATGTGTGGAACAAGAATAATTATGACTAGAGGTCATAAAATATTTGGCGTGTTTGTATCTTTTATGTGCCATCTCCTTTCAGTACCTAGGCGATCATGGCCCTTCACATCTTCCTGTCCCTTGTAGCTCTTAATAAGTTTTGTCTTTTTGTTATTTCTCCTGAACCCTGTTCTGCCATCTGTTTACTCGAGCTTATCAAGTATGTTACATGCTGTTTTCCTCTGTTCTTCGATCTGTCCTGTGAGTATCAGATTTTCCAAGCCCTCTTTCCTCATTATGTGTCCCAGAAATTTCAACTACCTCTTCCTGATAAGCACAATTTTCCTTTTTGTTTCAATTCTCTCCAAAACCTCATTGTTGTTCACATGTTTGGCCCATAGTGTCCTTAGTATCCTTCTATAGAACCACATTTCTGTTGATTCAAGTCTCTTCATCTTTGAGGAAATTGTCCAGCATTCACTGCCATACAAAAGGACTGATTACATAATATTTCAGTACTCTTTGTTTCTGTTCCTTCAAGTCTCTTTCTAACAGAGAATCAGGTTAGCCTGATAAGACACCAAGTTTGTTGTATGTTGTGCTGTAAGCATCAGGAGTGGCGTCCTCTTCCACAATGGGCTGTTGAGAGAAGACCTTCTACTTAGAGTAGGTGGCGCTGCTTATCTGTATATGAACAATACTGAACAGATATTAGCCAATAGTCAGCATTGGTCTGGGACTGGGAAAGCTATACAACATCAGTGTTTTTCTTAGTCGTGAGAGAGGTGTTCTCAACATGAGGACATGCGAAAACCAAGAGACGAACACATTCTTCTCTTCATCCTTGAGGAAATTGTCCAGCATTCACTGCCATACAGGAAAACTGATATTGCATAACATTTCAGTACTCTTTTCTTTGTTTCTATTGCTTCAGTCTCTTCACTTCATCCTTGAGGAAATTGTCCAGCATTCCCTGCCATACAGGAGAACTGATATTGCATAACATTTCAGTAGTCTTTTCTTTGTTTCTATTGCTTCAGTCTCTTCTCGTCATCTTTAAGGAAATTGTCCAGCATTTGCTGCCATATAGGAGAACAGGTATCACATAAGTGTTTGTATAAAAGATGATAAAGTATCCTTAAAAATTTATTTTGAATGTGAGAAATTTCTTGTTGTGAAGCAATTGTCCTTTATTAGAGAGAAACTAAAAATAGAATTAATTCAGTCTGTATGTTTGTATTTAATATTTAACCTTGTTGCTTGCCACAGGAGGTCTAAGTGTCCTTGCAAGTACACAATGCTAACAGACATTACTGTGGTAACATAAGAAGTTTAACTTTGTTTCCTATTTAAGTGTTTTAACAGGCTCCTGGAGATCAGTGTTTTTTTTTTTTTTAAATTGATTCTTTACCTTTCAAGTCATATTCAGTGATATCCACAGGCAAGACTGATAAGAATATCAAAATGATTACCATATTGGTCTGTAGATATTTTTTCCTTTCTATTTAACGACAAATCCATCTATGATGGGATACCAAGAGGTTCTCAAAGTGATTCACTTCCCAACATTTAGTATTTAGATGTCTACATCTTAGCACACTCTCGTAGTGTAGTGGTTAACAGTTTGAAATGAGAAATCTGTGAGCCAGGTTTGAATTTTGGTCAAGTTCATTACATCCATCAGAGTCTGTCTATATTTCTGAGATGAGGTATTATGTACATTATTTACATTATTTGGAATATTGTCCTCATCTTTGTCACCATATTTATCACAATGTTTCGGCCATTGTACGCTCCGACACTTGGAACTAGAACAGTCTACCCCAGTGAGCGAAATCAAGGGTTCAGTTCCACCTGAAGGCGGCCAGAGCGTACAACAATGGCCGAAACGTCGTGATAAATATGGCGACAAAGATGAGGGCAATAGTCCGAATAATGTAAGTAATGTCCATTACATCCAGTTTCATAAAAATACCCTTTGGGGAAAAGTATGAATCATGTACTTCCCCCCCCCCCCCCAGTTAATGGTTAAATACGAGGGTAGGCTGGACTATTTATCCTTGTTTGGCAACCAGTCTAGAAGAACATCAAGTCTGAATTTAAAATTAAAAACTATAATGCCTAGCACCTAAATTCTTAAGCCCAGTGAAGGTAGTCAATGGATCCAATTTCGGGTCTGTCAGCTCCATTGCATGTAAAACTTATTCTCAGCAAAGAGGGTTGATGAAATCTCCTCCAAACCTTACAGCCATGGAGGTGGTGTCAGCAAATATTATGGATGCATCAGAGTATGGGCATTGACACACAGAAATCCTGGCCATCTACTGCATCCTGGAAGTTTTCAGTTATAACGAAAACAATTTTCTTGCTGTAAATTCTTCCTGCACAGCTGTCTTCAAAATTCATCAGGATCCACTAATGAATTTCCAGTCAATGTTTTCTTTGAAATTTGAAGAACCATAAATTTACTGTAGGAATTGAAAATCAGGAAGCAATTTCATTTATTTCTTGTAAATTTCCAACAAAGATATATGAAAAGTAAATAGATATTTTTAGAGAAAAAAAAAATTGTAGAATTGCTCTTTCAAAGTTTCAAAACGTGTTTTTCTTATTCCAACAATCTAAATAAATAAATTGCTAATTCTGTCTCTGTGTCTGAAACCCCTGTAACTCAGCTACACTTGCTCTACATACACATATTGCACCTTTTTGGAATTTGGATGATCCAAGGATTAAAAATCTGCCCTTCATCTGGTGCTTGAACCTCAAGCATTGAGATCTGTTCAGATGAGGTGGGAACAGTTACAAATTCAAACTTTAAAATAAGTGAAAAAAAAAAAAAAAAAATGAGTGATTTTGAAAGTTAAAGTAACACAAAAACTATGAATTTAAAAATTTTTGATTTAAATTCAGTTTAAAATATCTCTAAAACTTTGAATTGAGGAAATCGATTTTATTTTTTCAAAATGCCAAGGAATCAGAATTAAAGTTAGACGTTTCGTGACATGAAGTTTTGAAGTTCTGTAGAGTTTGTGATTTGAAGAACTCAATTTTCAGCCTGAATTGGAATTTTGGCCCAAATAAGACTGAAAGTGAAGTTTTGAAGTTTCATGGAGTGAATTAAGGAATTTAAAGTTATTTCTTCAAAATTATCATTGCTGTTTTCTAAGCTGGACCAGAGGTCCATTTATTTTTGGGCCAGAGGCCCAATTAGCCCTCCACAGGAGATAGCTTAAAATCTGCACAGTGTGTGTGTGTTTTTTTTTTTTAAGCTAGTTAATAATAACAGATAAATTATAATTTTACACTGAACATGATAATTGTTTGTACAAAATTTTTTTCTATATAACAGAAACGTGGTGGTAGTAGTAGTAGTAGTAATAATAAACTATCTTTATTTAATATCAGATTTTTTTTAAAAAAAATATACACAGTCTTTAAATGTGGTGGGGGGGCATACCTATAAGGTACTCTTCTGCCTAACTCCCCCCCTTTTTTTATTTTTTTTTTTTTATGACAATAAGAATTTAAAAAAAATACAAAAAAAAGCAGAACAGTAAAACATAACAACAAATTAATAAAATGGTGGGTACTTGTGTCTGTCCCCCCTAAAGAGGAAAAAAAAAAGCTGAAATACATCTATGGTGTTGGTAGAAGCTAATAAGGAATTTATACCAACCAGGAAAGAAAAAAACTTAAATAATTGTTTATAAGAGCAATACAAATTTTACTGTGAATTCAATAAATATTTCCTATTATATATTTTAAATGAGTACAAAGAATTTTAATATTCACAGAAGAAGAATTCTTTACTCATAAAAAAGGTGTCAATCCTTGGCCTTTGTGCCTGCAATAAAACTGTATATCAAAAGGACAGTTTTTCCCTTGATGCTGCTATTATTATAACCACCTTCAGTCCCTTGGCAATGTTTGTTTTGTTTTAAAAAGCGATGACTAGAACTTCAATAAAACCCAAACACGAAAGTCAATTTATACATTTTCTTTGTTCTTTGAGAATTTACAACAAAAATATTAAAGACTGTTTATTTGTGAGATCATTTATTTACAAGAATAATTTTATATTTACAACATTCTAAAAATGCAAACCAACAAATAAATACAATGTTTATCATTTATCAAGCTATAAAGAAATAAATATGAAAATAAAACATGAGAAAGATTTTCATGATCATTCAATTTATTTAAAAAAAAATATAATTCCATAAACTGTTGTATAACCAAAAAATATGGTTCCAGATTTGTAAAATGGCCTTCTGCAAGGTGTGGCAGAAATACCACCAACATTTTAAAGCTAAAAGACCGAGCATGGTTCTGGCACAGACAAATGTTTTGGGGAGCCAATAAAAATTTAGAATTTAGCCTTAAGTTATCAAAGGCTGCCAACATGGTTAGCAGCAAGAACATTTAAAATTTCCAGTACCTCCTTGCTTTGATAGTTTTTTCTTTCTTTATTGTATTTTGTTAAAATAAAAATAAAAAAAATAAATACTACCAGTGGTGAAAGTTTTCTTTGGGGTGGGGAATAAAGGCACCCCTGCCAAGATAACTGCTATTAAAAAAATTATTTCACTGTTGATTTAAACAAAGGACTACAGTTTTTATTCATTTGGTTTTAAAAATGACATCCTCCAAATGATGGCCTCTATTTGCCATACACTGTTGGAGACAATTTATAAAGCCTGGACATTTTCTGGTTTGAGCCCAACGAGGTCTTCCAGGTAGCTTTTTTAAAACACTGAACTTAGGGCCCTGAATTTTTTACCCATAGCAGTATTAATTTTTTTTTTTTTATCCAGAACAGCATCATTCGAACATAACATGGAATGGACATCTGCATTACAATTACAGATTCACCAGTCTTAAAAAAACATTTCAACAGCAAATACATATTGTGCATTGGTCCAGGCCATGATGCTAACTGATGGCATCTGAAAAGAAAAATGGTAAAACATTAGCCTGATGAAGACACCATTGCCACTTGCTTAAGTTCAATAGCACAACATAGGTGACTGTTTAAAATGTAGGAGATATTTCTGTCACGCCTTGTATTTTCAAAATAACCATTAAAATTTTATTTTTCAATCAAATTATTCTCTACAATACCTGTATTGGGGTGGGTGTCTGGAACACTGCCTAAAATTCAGTGATTTTAATTTAAAGCAAGTTATGATTTGCTGTGTTCGTAAAAATGAGATTTTTATTGCAATATTTGCACAAAGGAGATTTCTACGTGCATAATCACAATAACTGTTCTGTGGTGAAAGTGAATCTGGAATAATCAATGATACTCCTTTCCACCCCTTATCCAACCAAGTAGTGATATCGAAGGCCTCTGGTGTCGACTGATTAAAGGTTCTTTGATGTTGCCAACCTGTGTGTCCTCTTGACTAATAGTCTAACTGAATGAAAACCCACCTTTCTGTTTGACTAAGACATAAGGGAAATTAATCATTTGTGCTTGAGGGGTGGGCTATCGGGGGTTCAGGATGGGAACTTGCCATACCTTTGAATTGGTTTGTTTGTGGGTAACAACATATTCTGGGGTGCCATTGATATGTCTATACCTTGTATAATCATTTCTGCTATTTCCTGCCATTATGAGATAAATTTGTTTTCACTGAGATAATGTTGGATATCATTAGAGAACTGTTTTCACACACACACACACACACACACACACACACACACACATATCTCACTCTTTAATTACGAATTGAGCACTCTTGGTTACTGGTGTTTGTATACATCATGTATATAATACATTAAAAATCTCCCTTTCTCTGCTGTGCGCCAATAGCTTAGGGGTAAAATCTCTGACTGATGCCAAATACATTAAGTTTTGATCCTGGCTTGAAGCAATCAGATTGTAGCCACAATGATGAGCTGTGATACAACGAAACAGGGTTGTATATGGATGACTAATATATATATATATATATATATATATATATATATATATATAATATAAAATGTGTGTTTAAACATTCAGATATGAATAAAAATATATCTGTAAAAAGACAATGAATAAAGGAAAACTTAGCTGATCCATTTTTTTTCCTCTGATGGATTTCATCAAGGCAAATATGAGAATTTTATTTTGCAACAAGTTTTTATTAAACAGAAGTAAAAATATTGTTTAGGTTTTCAACATTTTTAAATTTAAGAGCTCTCGTATATATTCCTCAGGATAATTGTGAAAGTCAAGGTAACCTATGGAGAATGCTAATTGATATAATTTAATAGCTAATAAACGTAAATGTTATAATAAATATATAAACAAAAAAATTTAATTTTTTTCATTTATTGACCATTAACATATATCGGTCAACATTTTCCATAGTTTACCTTGACTTTAAGGGGGACTTTGAAGGTGACAGCAACCAATATTGACCAAATAAACAAACTTTTCATTCATAGGACCATTCCTAGAATTCAGGGCACCATTTTTGAAGAAAATTTCTCCATTCCCAAATCTTCTGTTAGAATTTGCAGACTTGATACCTTGTTCATATTCAGTTGTTTTGATATCAAAAGCACACTTAATTTTCAAGAGTTGTGAGTCCAATACTTGGCCACAGCAGAGGTGAACAAAATCTTGAAGAGTTCAATTACCAAAGGGAATTAACTGAAACTGATATATTCAGAAAAGGCATGGCACGTGGGACTAGAATAATCTACTCCGGTGAACTAAATAAAGAGTTTGGTTTGAAATTCTAATATTTATTACTTGAAGAAGGCCAGAGTGTATATCTGCCAAAACGTGTGAATATGACAATAGAGATGAGGACAACAGTTCGAATGATGTAAATAGTGTAAATAATTTTGGCCATTTTCAAGAAAATAAACTGTATGAAATGCACAGAATGATTGTATTCTTTAGCAACAAGTCATAGGATATTAAATACATTATACCTCAGTCAGTTTAATTATTGCATGTATTGTGATTGTAAAATACTTCACAATTTGGGGAAATATTTACACTATTTACATTGTTCAGACTGTTGTCCTCATCTTTATTGCCATATGCACCTTCAACATCTGTCTATTTCTCAGATGAGGTATTGTAACTATTTACATTGTTTGGACTGTTGTTCTTATCTTTATTGCCATGTTCATGATGTTTCGGCTGTTGTATGCTCTGGCCTTCTTCAGGTGATATATGTTGGAATTTCAAACCCTTCATTTGCCCAGTGGATAAAGGCGTTAGCTGAAGTAATCCAGTGACAAACACTATTTATATTGTTCAAACTGTTGTCCTCAAATTTATTGTCACATTCACAATGTTTCAGTTGTTTTACACTCCAACCTTCTTCTGGTGATATTTGTTTGAATTTTGAATGGTCAATCTGTATGTTGGTGTTTCTGAAGATTGGTTCGATGACATTTATGTAGACGTCTTCCATATTTATTTTCTGAAATGGGCTGACATATAACCTTCACATTACTAGTTCACTCAATAAAGTCACTGAGAATCTGTTCCATTTCCTTCACCCACTGCTTGCAAATGATTTATTATTATTATTATTTACAGAATATGTTGTTGTTTCCTGGTTAAAAAAAAAAAAAAAATGTTTTCTGGCCACCCCTCATGATTTAAGAAAATAAACCAATCATGTGTTCTTTTCAATGACTGGCTGTATCTAATTCTTTCCAAAGCTTTTGGTAATGGGTCTATTTGAATGATACCCAATATGAGGCGCACGGTAATATTTTGGTGGGGCATGTGTAGGATGTACACCCTTCAGCTTTGCTATACCAACAGAATAAGGGGGCAATTTGAGAATGATGTATTAACAGTGAATTGTTTTCTAGTGAGTTTGAGTGAGAATGTTAATGCTTGTTAATACATACAATGAATATACAGTATGCATACATAAAAATATCTTGTGTATGTACGTACATGTATAATTGACTTACAGGGTATTTCCAGTCTTCCCACACTTGCGTGTCTTGGTCAACAAAGGAGAGGGTGTGATGCATGTCGCTAGAAGAGCCCATGTTTTTTCAGCCAATCAGAGCGTATGAGCATTCAGTTTGCTTCCTTCATATGAATTGCAGTAAAAGTTTGAATATGTAAGAATTAAATATTATGGGGTGGGATGGCCACCAGAATTTTAGAAATACCAAAGTGGAGCATGGCCCAAAATCATTTGGGAACCACTGGCCTGTTTCAAGGTGATCCTTATACTAAGCCTGGCAACTATGCGACTGAGGGTCCAAAACTGGGGATAGACATGTGGAGTTATGGATTGCCTTAGTCTATTTCTAAACCACAATACAATAGCTGTAAGATTTTTTTCCTCATGTTTTCTGTACAACATCCCAGTGCTCCAAAGATCACTGGTACTGTAATTATTTTCTTTGTTAGTCCTTCCCAAACTTTCTGAATTTCATATTTTAAATAATTTATTTTTTTTAAAAACTTTTGTTCACCCAAAACAAGGCCTGAAAGCCACTCAAGGTAGTTTAATGAATGTGATTGATATGTATGATAAATAATGGTTGACTCTAGACTTGAAGAGATTAAGTTTTCTTTGTGTTCAGTTCTCATGTCAAATAGGCAAACTTCTATGTGATGGCAAGTCTTTTTCTGTTTGTCCAGATGACTACTACTACCACTGTAAAAGGAATTATCAAAGTACCAGCAACCGGATCATTTTTTTAATCCTTTCAACCCAAACAAGGCAATAAAGCCACTAAGGATGCAAAGGATTACTGAGTGTGAAAGAATATAAGAAAAAAAAAAACATTGATTCATTTGTTCTTTATGGCTTATCAATTTTTTGCAGGTTATTTAAAGCCAGAAAATATTTTTATATTGTAAGAATTTTTTTTTTTTTTTTGAGATATACACGTCTTACTAATTAACCCATAGATGGGGGAGAAGAGGTGGATTCATACTTAATCAGAATTTGATAAGCAAGAAATTATAATGTGGATATAAAGTGGAGCATCAATTCTATATTGCAATTGATATATAAACTGATCCCTCACTTTGTAGTTTCTATACATTGATAAAAAAAAATAGAAAACTAACAGGACAAAAGAGATGCTCATTAACAGGCTGCATAAAAATCCAAGGACAGAATGCTGATATTAGAGAAAGAAAAAATACTTTAGTAATGGAACAAATATGTTGGAGATCTCTTTCATCATAGAAGAGAACAACTGGCAATGCTCAGAAACACAGACAGACCAGAAATATTAAAACCTGATGTGGAAGCTGTACTGGCCAAATTGAACAGAAACAAAGCACCAGGGCCAGACAGAATTGTATCAGAGATATTGGCAGCCTTAGATGATTTTAGCATAGACAATATTATAGAAATAATAAATAAAATCTACAACAGCGGTGATATACTGGAAGACCTAAGTAGATCTATTTTCATAGCACTACTTAAGAAACCAGGTGCAAATGAATGTGAACTCCACCAGACAATCAGGCTAATGAGCCATATAACAAAACTCGTCATCCGTATTCTGATGAATAAAACGTGCAGCAGAATCAGGCCAGAGATAGGACAAGAACAGTGTGGGTTTGTCAAATACACCAGAACAAGGAAGGCAATATTTATGCTCAGGATGTTGTCAGAAAGAGCAATACAAATGCAGAAGGATGTATGTGCTTTATAGACTATGCAAATGCATTTGACAATGTACATCACAGATTTGTTAGAGCTGCTCAGCAACCTTGACATATTCAAGAAAAACATTGTATTAATTGCGGATCTAGCAGCAAATTGCCTGCATTCAGATAGAAAATGAGTTCAGCAGTTATACAAAAATAAAAAGGGGTGTACCCTGTGTCCTTGGGGATAAAGGCGTTAGTTAGATCCAGTGACAGGACACAAAAAGAGTGAGTTCAATACCCGGTTAAGGCAGTGTAGAAATTGGAGAGGTGAATTAACAGGAAATAACTGATAACTGACATCCATTAAGACATGGCACGTGGAACTAGAACAGTCTACTCCTGGGAGTGAAATAAAGGGTTCAAGTCCGAATAATGTAAATAGTGTACATAATACCTCATCTCAGAAATATAGACAGATACTGAAAGGCCGAAATGTTGTAATAAATATGACGACAAAGATGAGGACAATAGTCCAAATAATGTAAATAGTGTACATAATACCTCATCTCAGAAATATAGACAGATTATATATATATATATATGTGCTTGTCAATGGGGCATTGAGTAGCAAGGTCAAATATTTATAGTTTGTCGTGATTCTAAACTAAAGGCTATTGGGAATTATTATATTTTAAAGGCTATGGAGTAGAAATAGGGTTAATTTATGGGATTGTCTGTTAACTTATTATTTATTCATTAATGATTACTTTAGGGTATTTTGTATTTATTCATTTATAATGGTACCAATATTCAGAAAACTTAAATCGATTACTTGGTTACTTATTTTAGTGCATTATTTTACTTAGAATTATTGCCACTTGATACAAAGTCAGTGCATTATTTTAATTCGCTAGTTATTATTGACTTAGTTCTGCTTATGTGTGAATTTATAAACTGTAACTGACTCTCTTTATTGAAAATTAAGAAAAAAGTATTATCAGGGGTCAGGAATTAAAGATAACACAATAAGGATTTTTGTGTGTATGCTGTATTTACTTTTCCTCCCCACAAAATAATACATTTTTTTTTTTTTTTTGGCACAGTAGTTTCCTTATATCTCCAGAATGAAAGAAATAATTAATAGCACTAATATTCAGAAAAATTAAATCGATTACTTGGTTACTTATTTTAGTGCATCATTTTACTTAGAATTATTGCCGCGTGACAAACAATAACCAGTGCATTAAACAAATTAGCTAAAATCAACAGTGCCTTTTTATAGCCATATGCCACTTAGTTGTATTGTCAACTGTTTTTTTTTTTTTTTTTTTTTTTACATTTCTATAAGTAGTGAAGTAATCGTTCTTAGTAACACAGTTAATCGACAGAAGTAATGTGTAGTGACTAGTGTAATTTGTTTAGAAGAAATAATTCAATTTTGATTATAAATCATAAAATCAAAATATTTAAACTATAAAAACGGAGATAAAGTGGATGACTCTCCAGTTGAATATTATTAGTTTGTTGTTTTTTACTCTCTTGAATTCCTTTCTGTATTCAAAGTTCTTGACAAGAAGGCGTGAAACTGATTCAATTTCAGATCAAACAGTTACTTCACTCTCATCTCTTCCTAGGCATAAATGCGTGACAGTCTTTTTTTTTACTCTTACAAATAAAAGTAGATTGCTGTTATTCTTCGTTTCTAAAAAGAAAAAAAAATAGCATTTGTTTCATTTTTCCATTTTATCAGTTTCTTTAGGGTTTTTTTTTCTCGATTTTTAAATTTTTTTAAATAGCAATTTCGTTAGTTCAGTAAATTTTCTTAAAATCAGAATAATTAAAAAAGGACCTTAATTAATTTTTTTTTATGACATCAAACAAGTAAGAAAATAATTAAAAAAGAAAAAAGTGAATTAAACACTGACAAGAAGAGTATTACTATTATTATTTCACTTGTTTTTAATTAATTTATTTTATTTTTATTCCATAAAAACTCTGGAACTTTGAACCCGGACCCCCCCCCCCCAAGAAACAAAAAAAAAAAAAAAAATTGTCGCAGACGATAACGATTGAAATTTACGGAACCGGACTAATTTATGGACCTATCCTCTGTACTTACTGGTCCACCCAGAACCCCCAATAAAGAAATATTAAGCTCCAACAAGAGACATCCTCCGGGGCAGAACGTCTCCAATTTTATTAAAAGGAGGATGGCTAGGGTCAACATGGCGCCAGAGGCGTTCCACTCTAGCTAGGGGAGTTGAGAAATTCTTATCTCTAAAAAACCCCATACATGTGTGTTACTCCAAGCCTTGTGCCATATCCTGTTTGTATAGGCTTTCGGTTAAAAATACCTACCGCCATGTATGCGTGGTGGGTGGGGTACATTAATTACAACCATGTATCGAACCTGACATCGTAGTGATGTTGAGTGGATAAATCAAAATCTCTTATTGTGTACTCCTCGCCGAATGGAGCTAATTGTAAACGGGCAAAGAGACGAAATAGGCAGACATTGAGGTTGTTATTCCAACGATCGACTCCCCCCATTTCTTTCTCCCTGGCCTCTGCCTTCGGACAAGGCGACTGACTGTAGTGTAAAGAAAGACTCCGAAAACTGTTGAACCGGAAGTTGTATTCTAGTTCATTCATCTAATTCATTCATTCATTCATTTTTAAATTGTCCAAGTCGCTTGTCATTAAATTTTCATTGATAAAAACCGCACAGAAAATGAAAGCTAAAGGGAGATAACTCAAAGCAAATAAAATAAAAACTTAGTCATTAACAGACAGACAGACAAAAAAGAAAAAAAAAACATGGAAATATCGTTAAACAATTTAGTTGTATTATTTATTTGTAATTCGAATCTAGATCGCCAAGGTCTATATATACAGTGAAAAAAAAATTAAATAAATAAAATGTCGGGACTGTCTTATAATTGAAAATACAAAGTATTTTTTTTTTTTTTTTTTTTTTTATGCCTGGCTTGTGAGTCTCTCTAGTCTAAAAAACACTTTTTTGGGCATTAGAAATCTTGTAATCATGGACAAGGTCGATCATAGAAGCAACTTTTTAGGTACCTCAGTTCCAATGCCAAGTTAAAGATTAAGTTTAAGTAACTAACAAATAAAATTAGTTACTGCCACGGACTTAGTGAAAAAAAAAAAAAAATGAAACAAAATATGCATTTTTAAATAATAAAGGCTTTCGTTGAATTTAAATTTTATTTAAAAGATAATAATAATACTAAATTTTAAATTAATACAGCTACTAAATGTGTAAAAGAAAACTATGAAAATACTTTTTCGCATGTGTAGTAAAAGTTTTTACTCTTTTTTTCTTTCTATGCATCTTTAACGTTACTCGCCACATTCGTTGCACTGCCATTGCACTACACGAAAAATATAAAGAACAAATTTAAAAATCTCCTAAAAATCCAACATTTGCCCAAGACATAGCTTTTAAAGTCATTTAGTAAATTTAAGGATTAAAACTGGATTTCGTAAAAAGTAAATGTCTACTTTTTGTTTAAAACATAATGAAAATATAACGTTTACTAACTTACTTTCGTAAAGTAAAGTCTGTGATGTCATAGGTTCGTTAATAATAGTAGTTTTCTACTGTAATCCCTAATTTAAAAATCGTGGGAAAAATATTTAAAAAAAAATAATTAAAGAAATACGGAACACCAGCAGTGCAATAACTAAGAAGAAACTAGTATTTGTTTAAAAATAAATTTAATTTATGAACAATACTTTGATTTTTTTTTTTTTTTTATTATGTACGATTTTATTTTTCTGAAATTTAGAATGAATAATACTTTTAATTTTTATACTAAATCTAATAAAAATAAAATAAATTAAAAAAAAAAAAAGCAATGAATGAAACCGAAAAGTATATAAATTTTACATTATTGTTTTTATTTTAATTTTTTCTTACCATATGTCATGAAATTTAATCACACTCAACGGTCTTTTTTAATTACATTGTAACCCGGATATAAGAGAGTTGTCTGGACCGGAGAAGTCTCTTATATCAGGGTTCCTCTTATATCCGGGTTTGGTCTAATTTCTATACATTAACACAGGCTCTAATTTGGGACCAGAGAAAATCTCTCTTATATCCGGGTTACACTGTATTCTGAAATTATAACCTGGCTATATTGTAGGAGCAGTTTTAATCATGATTGTCTTGTTTTGTTGTTTTCTTTTTGGCTGTTCTGTTTGGAAAGGATTAATTAAACAAGTGTTTCCTATCATATGACAGTGCTTTAATGTTGGAGATATTTTTGCCATTCTGTATAGTATCTGGTTTATTCATTTTTGGTCATCCATACTTCATCTCACAAGAAGATTGTAAATTTAAATGGACTTTCATTAGATGCTGGTAAGAAATGCTCATTCAGTAACCAGAGTTGATGGATAACAAACACTTTCTCTAAGCAAAAACATATATATACTTTTCATTGTAATATTTGGTTTTATCATTTTTGGTCATCCATATTTGAGCAATCCTAAGAGATGCTAAAAAATTTAAGCAGGCTTTCATCATTTAAAAAAGCTACCTTAATACTAATTTGACCTTTTGAACTGGCATCCAGTGTAAACAAATGTACTTGTAATGACAAAAGTATGCAGGTGTAGGCTTTAAGAAAGCTTTATTCAACTGAGAATACAAGGTTTGTGTATAGTGTCCTTTTAGAGTCCCAATAAACAGAAATAGCTCTCTCAAAGAGGAGAGTAACAAAACAAGGGGAGACTACTCTTGATTATTCATAACAGTACTTTTTTTTTATTTTTTTTTTTTTATTTTAAAGTAAATCATAATGCATTCATTTTCATCAAACCTTATTTTTATAAAGGCTATTTTATTTTGGGAAGATTTTTAATTTTATTTTGAGAGGATTTTTCAGAATTAGTTGACATCAGTCTTGATGTCATCAAAGATAGAGATTGTCATTGGTCAAGAATGAATGCAAGTATTACTGATACAATAGATATGTTAAATGTATAATGGAAACGCATTGAAAATCAGGAAGAAAGGGATTATCAGTGGTCAGGAATGAATGCAGTTATTCAGTCAGTTGTGTGCCATGCATGATACACACATAGGCGATCATGTATCTTTCAAATACATGAATGACTAAGCAGATTTTTTCCCGCAGTAGGTTGCCATTTCTTTCTGTGGTAGACCAATTGCTATCCAAGGCTATAGAACCCAGTCTGTCCTGCTATTTAACTATAGCTGGAGGGAGAAGAGGATTCATGCCTTTTCCAAGGGTATTAGCACGTAAGTGAATGTAATGGATTCAACTGGGATTCAAACTCTGCTCTCCAATTCCTCAATCCGAGCCACTATCCATTACTCCACTGTAATTACTGATACACTAGAGTAGGTACTTCCCAAAGATTGGCTAAAAATGAGCATACATGATGAAAAAATGTCCCAAACTTAATAAAAACAAAGTTTTATCATCAAAAGACCAAAGGATTTTTTAATTATTAAATTATATTTTTTTTTAATCCCTTTTGGAATTTTGGTTAAATTTTTTTTTTTTTTTTGCTTCAGCAGGGGACTATAAATTAATATAGGAAATTTTAGCATTTGTTTTGTGGTGAAAAACGCATTGATTTAGAAAATCCTGCAAAAATCAAATAATTGTCAGATTTTAATGAAACTCTCAGGACTTATTCACAAATGAATAAAATTATTCTAGAATTATTTGTTTTTATGCAGAACTCTTGGAGAATTTAAATAATCGATATTTTTTTTTTTTTTTTTTTTCTTTGCAAAACAAAACTTCTAGTTACAGAAAATCTGCTCTGAATTGGAAAATTAAAAAAAATACAATAAAACTAAAACATTCTTTTATTAAAAAAGCTTTTAATTGCTTACATGAATAATATGTATTATTGTCTTAAGAAAATTTTTTTTGATGAATAATGAATTTTTACAATAATTGCTTTCATTTTGCCAAAAAAAAAAAAAAAAAAAAAAATAGAGTAATTTATAAAGTTTTAAATCATTTAAAATCCTGTATTAACTTGTACCAGTTTAAGTAAAAAGTATATTTACTAACTGTAAATGGAAAACGTTACTACAATTTAGTGACCACCTGTATTTTAAAAAGAAGTTTGATTTTTTTTTTTTTTTTTTTTTTTTTTTTTTTTGTGTGTGTGTGTAAATGTACTGATTTTTGTAAATATGGAGGTCTGTACATGACATGATCAGAAAATAAGACCAGTTACTATAGAAAATTTAAAAAAAAAATGGAAAAAAATTAAACTTTTGGGTGTCAATCTGTCAACAGGCTGTCAAGACATAATCAAAACTCCTACCTCTGTGTTAAAAAATGCATTTCTGCAATATTTTAAGCTAAAAGTCAGTCATATATGTTTCAAATCAGATTAATTAAACTTTAAATCAGCCACTATTCCTCAATGTTTTAGAAAAGTCTATTGTATTTTTTAAAGATTTTTTTAATGAAGAGAATTACATTTTGCTAAAATCAGCAATTTTTAGCATTAAAAAAATTCCAGTCAATTTAAGTTAGTTTTGAAATATAGCAAAGTATCTTGCTTATTTGAAATATTAAATTTAATCTATTAGCTTGAAATTAAAGGTAAAATAAAAGCTTCAAAAAGAATTCATTTTTAAAAATTAATTTTAAACTTTAGGTATTGCATTGAAAATCAGGAAGTAAGGGATTGTCAGTGGTCAGGAATTCATGTAAGTATTACTGAGAGAATAGGTCCATTCATCCCTCTTTGTTCAGAACTGCTATAAAATATGATAATTAGATATAAAAATGAGGGCCAATGTTTCAAATGTATTAGGTTGGTGCAAAAATAATGACGTAATAATGTTGTTTTTTTAATGTTAAAAAAATACATCAAAAAACGACATTATTATGTCATTATTTTTTCACCAACCTAATAGAATATGGGAAAGCAAAACATTCACTTACAAGCTGGCTGTTAGTAGAAATCTATAATAGTTGAAAGTGGTTGAAGACTTCTTTTTGCACTATTTACATTGTTCGAAATTCCAATGTATATCACCTGAATAAGGCCGGAGAATACAATGGCCGAAACTTTGTGAATATGACAATAAAGATAATTACAATAGTCCAAACAATGTAAATAGTGTAAATAATTACAATACCTCATCTCAGAAATATAGACATTCTTTTTGCACAGTACTGTATATATTTATTTTCTAAGTTTGCCTCAATTGTACCATTTCTATTGATTAATGAACATCTTAAATATGAGGCTGGATAAAAAAAAAAATTCATCTGTAATCACAGAATATAATCAAAAATGAATTTGTGAAATGTGTAGAATAATTAAACAAAGTTTATCTCTTTGCAAATTTCAAAAAAAGGTTATTTGAAATGTGAGGCCTAAATTTTTAAAAGAATTGTTTGTTCTGGTGGTGGTGGTGGTAGTGGGGTTTATGTAGAATTGGGCTTTGGTGAATAAAAGATAGCCTCTCTCTTCCTCAGCCAATGCTAAATATTTATTGATTCTATAGATTCCCTAATGAGGAAGCCTGCCATGCAGGCTGCCTATCCTGGGCCCAGGCAAGATTGTGTGTGTGTGTGTGTGTGTGTAGTATTTTTTCTTTCTTTCTTTATTTTTTTTATATTGTATTTTATATTATTTGAAAATAGCCTTGTTTACAAAGAAACAGATTGTGTGCCTGTGTATGTGATGGGGTTGATAAATTGCTGAACAAAATACTTTCATCTTTTCTGTTTTGTTTTTTTTTTGTTTTTTGTTGTTGTTTTTTTTTTTTTTAATAATAACCTCTTCCTTCATTTTCTATTCTTTTCTTTTGATATTAAATCTCATTTCTTCATTTTCTATCAATTTAGCTCTCTCTCATTTTTCTTTTTATATCAGTTTAGATCTCAGCACCCCTGTCTCTTTTCTTTTTTTCTTTTTCTATCAATTTAGCTCTCACCTTCTCTCTCTCAATTCTTTTTTCTATCAATTTAGCTCTCACCTTCTCTCTCTCAATTCTTTTTTTTTCTATCAATTTAGCTTTCATCTTCTCTCTCTCAATTCTTTTTTCTATCAATTTAGCTCTCACCTTCTCTCTCTCAATTCTTTTTTTCCATCAATTTAGCTCTCACCTTCTCTCTCTCTCAATTATTTTTTCTATCAATTTAGCTCTCACCTTCTCTCTCTCTCAATTATTTTTTCTATCAATTTAGCTCTCACCTTCTCTCTCTCTCAATTATTTTTTCTATCAATTTAGCTCTCACCTTCTCTCTCTCTCAATTCTTTTTTCTATCAATTTAGCTCTCACCTTCTCTCTCTCTCAATTCTTTTTTCCATCAATTTAGCTCTCACCTTCTCTCTCTCAATTCTTTTTTTCCATCAATTTAGCTCTCACCTTCTCTCTCTCTCAATTCTTTTTTTCTATCAATTTAGCTCTCACCTTCTCTCTCTCTCAATTCTTTTTTTCTATCAATTTAGCTCTCACCTTCTCTCTCTCTCAATTCTTTTTTCTATCAATTTAGCTCTCACCTTCTCTCTCTCTCAATTCTTTTTTTCTATCAATTTAGCTCTCACCTTCTCTCTCTCTCAATTCTTTTTTCTATGAATTTAGCTCTCACCTTCTCTCTCTCTCAATTCTTTTTTTCTATCAATTTAGCTCTCACCTTCTCTCTCTCTCAATTCTTTTTTCCATCAATTTAGCTCTCACCTTCTCTCTCTCTCAATTCTTTTTTCCATCAATTTAGCTCTCACCTTCTCTCTCTCAATTCTTTTTTTCTATCAATTTAGCTCTCACCTTCTCTCTCTCAATTCTTTTTTTCTATCAATTTAGCTCTCACCTTCTCTCTCTCAATTCTTTTTTTTCTATCAATTTAGCTCTCACCTTCTCTCTCTCAATTCTTTTTTTCTATCAATTTAGCTCTCACCTTCTCTCTCTCAATTCTTTTTTTCTATCAATTTAGCTCTCACCTTCTCTCTCTCAATTCTTTTTTTCTATCAATTTAGCTCTCACCTTCTCTCTCTCAATTCTTTTTTTCTATCAATTTAGCTCTCACCTTCTCTCTCTCAATTCTTTTTTTCTATCAATTTAGCTCTCACCTTCTCTCTCTCAATTCTTTTTTTCTATCAATTTAGCTCTCACCTTCTCTCTCTCTCAATTCTTTTTTTCTATCAATTTAGCTCTCACCTTCTCTCTCTCAATTCTTTTTTTCTATCAATTTAGCTCTCACCTTCTCTCTCTCAATTCTTTTTTCTATCAATTTAGCTCTCACCTTCTCTCTCTCAATTCTTTTTTTCTATCAATTTAGCTCTCACCTTCTCTCTCTCATTCTTTTTTTCTATCAATTTAGCTCTCACCTCTTCTCTCTCTCAATTCTTCTATCAATTTAGCTCTCACCTTCTCCTCTTTCTCCATTCTTTTTTCATCAATTTATTTCCCTTCTTTTTGTTCTCTTTCTATCAATTTATTTCTCACCTTCTCTCTCATTTCTTCTCTTTCTATCAATTTATTTCTCACCTTCTCTCTCATTTCTTCTCTTTCTATCAATTTATTTCTCAACTTCTCTCTCATTTCTTCTCTTACTATCAATTTATTTCTCACCTTCTCTCTTTTCTTATCTTACTATCAATTTATTTCTCACCTTCTCTCTCATTTCTTCTCTTACTATCAATTTACCTTTCACCTTCTCTCTTATTTCTTCTTTCTATCAATTTACCTTTCACCTTCTCTCTTATTTCTTCTTTCTATCAATTTACCTTTCACCTTCTCTCTTATTTCTTCTTTCTATCAATTTACCTTTCACCTTCTCTCTTATTTCTTCTTTCTATCAATTTACCTTTCACCTTCTCTCTTATTTCTTCTTTCTATCAATTTACCTTTCACCTTCTCTCTTATTTCTTCTTTCTATCAATTTACCTTTCACCTTCTCTCTTATTTCTTCTTTCTATCAATTTACCTTTCACCTTCTCTCTTATTTCTTCTTTCTATCAATTTACCTTTCACCTTTTCTCTCTCTTATTTATCCTCTTTCTATCAATTTAGCTCTCATCTTCTTTCTCTCATTTATCCTCTTTCTATCAATTTAGCTCTCATCTTCTTTCTCTCTTATTTATCCTCTTTCTATCAATTTAGCTCTCATCTTCTTTCTCTCTTATTTATCCTCTTTCTATCAATTTAGCTCTCATCTTCTTTCTCTCTTATTTATCCTCTTTCTATCAATTTAGCTCTCACCTCTTCTCCCTCTTATTTCTCCTTCTCTGTCACTATACACCCTCTCTCTATACCATTTGTGAACTCTCTCTTGCTCTGTTCTACTGTTGTTTTCTCTATAATTTCTAGTCTAGTGAACGTTTTCATTTATTTTTTTTTTCTCTGCATGTGTTCCTTATAGTTTTTTTAACAATTTTTATTTTTAGATGTTTGTAGCTGAAGCTATACCTCTCTTCTTCTTAATTCTTTCTTGACCATTTTTCACTTTACCATCTTTCTCCATTCTTCTTCTGGTTCGCCATTGTTTCCACACCTATTCTTTCTCTGTCACCCCTTCTTCCCATTGTGATACTTTTGCTCCGTTTTTATTATTAGGTTGGTGCAAAAATAATGACGTAACAGTGTCGTTTTTTGACGTATTTTTTAACGTCAAAAAACGACATCATTACGTCATTATTTTTGCACCAACCTAATAGTTGGGTTAATTTTTCCATTGTTCTTTTCTTTTCTTTTATGCTCATTTTTAGCTTAATACCCTTGGTTACTGTCTTTATTTTTCTTCCCGTTGTCTTTGCTTCTTTCCAAGTTGGTATCTTCACAGAAAACGCAATACCTAAGGTTTAAAAATGAATTTTAAAAAAAAAAAAAAGAAAGAAAAGCTTTGAAGTTTCTATTTCAGTTTTAATTTGAAGCTAATAGATTAAAATGATTTTCCAATTATCAAAATACTTTGCTATATTTCAAAAATAATTTAAAACTAAATTGATGGAAAGGATTTTTATTATTTTTATTTTTTTGCTAAAATAGCTGATTAAACCTACCTTTTTTTAGCCATCTTTCATTGCAATGTAATTCTCTTTATTTAAAAAATCTTGCAAAAATAAAATATACTTTTTTGAAACTTTATTTGAGGAATATTAGCTGACTTAAAGTATAATTAATCTGATTTCAAACATTTACTTTGAAATATCGCAGAAAAAAATGCATTTTTTTTTTTTTTTTTTTTTTTTTTTTTTTTTTTGAAACAAGTAGCTATTTATTTAAAATAAAATGTTGACAGCTTGATGACAGATGGACATTTATCTGTTTTTCTATGTGGGCTTTATCTGTAAAAAATAATTGAAGAATATAACATGAGTGACTTTTTTATAATTTTTAAGTACTCGGTAATCTTCAGAATTTAGAAAAATATTCTCCGTAATATGTTTTATTGAATTTTAGATATTTTGGCTTTGAATTTACTATAATTGTCACTAATATTTTCTGATAATATTGAGTATGGATAATCATATGAGCAAAAATCGGCACGTTTACTTTATACAAATGCAAAAACAATTAAAAACTCTTTTAAAAATATTGATCTTTGATGAATTATACTAAGCTTTTCAATTTATGATTAGTAAATATGATTTTTACTTAATAATCTTACTTATTATAAAACGCAGATTGTGTGTGTGTGTGTGTGTGTCTGTACGTTTATATATTGGATCGGATTTCCTACATTTTTCAACCGATTTCAACAAAACTTCACAGGACTACGTAAAATTACCCTGCGGTGGTTCTGACAGCACCAAAAATTGGAAAAACAATTGTTTTTGCGCAAAATCAATTTGAAAACACGATTAAGAGGCATTAAAGGGGGACAACTCATATCGAGTTATACTTATAAAACCCAGGTTGTTTGTGAGTGTGTGTCTGTGTTCGTTTATATATGGGATCGGATTTCCTACATTTTTCAACTGATTTCAACAAAACTTCACTTTTTTTTTTGGCAGGTAGTGTTTCTATCTTGCACACTTTTTTCTTTATTTTTTACATTCAGAATGCTTTAAAAAATTCCATTTACAAGACAATTGTTTATAATAAAATTCTATTCAATCGGTAGACTCATAACGATTGAAAACAATGTTTTTGTTTGAGTTTGGGTTTGACCAATTCGTAAAAAAAAAAAAAGAAATTGAGACATGCGTGTCCATAAACCTTAAACAACAATCTTTGTCAATTTTATTTTTCAGTCTTTATGATGGTCAATACTTGATCTATCTCTTACTGTTACACCCTAGGCAATGCTGAGCTCTACTGCTAGTATCATGTAAAAGGTTGAAATTAATACATAATTTTAAAAAATTTAAAACTTAATTATGCTAATTACATTTTTTAAAAATGAAAACAATTCTTATAAAAATTCATTATACATTGAAAAAATTTTTTTTCTTAAGACAATGGTGTCCTTAATATCCTAAATATATCTTATTTATAAAATCAATTAAAAGCTTTTCTAATTAAATAATGTCTTAGTTTCATTTCATTTTTTTTATTTTACTACTCTGAGCAGATTTCCAGTAAATGGTGTTTCCGCTTTAGAAAAAAAAAATATTGACAATTTAAATTCACCAGGGAGTCTTGCTTTTAACTAATATAAATATTAAGTGGGGGAAATTTTAATTTCTTGAAATTTCATAAAATTAAATTAGTGGTAGGGAAGTGGGTAATAATTGTAAAAAAAAAAAAAAATTATTTTTACCAAGATTTTGTAAAAACAAAAAAATTTTAAATTAATTTCATTCATTTGTGAATAAGTTCTGAAAGTTTCATTAAAATCCAACAATTATTTGATTTTTGCTACTGCAACAAAGATACTAAAATTTTGTCTACTAATATTTGGTCTCCCAGCTGACACAAGAACAAGATTTTTAACTAAGATTTAGTACATGCTAGAAAGGATTAAAAATTTAATTAATTAAATAAAAAATACTTTGATTTTTTTTCCTCTTAATAACAAACATTTTGATGATAAAAATTTTTTTTTTTTTTATCAAGTTTGGGGCAGTTTTTCATCATGGCATCCTTTTTTTTTTTTTTTTTTTTTTTTCAGTAAATTAGTGGAGGTACCTACTTCAAAGTTAAAGGGAAAAAGAAAAGTTGTTACAAGAAATGATCTTGAAAATTTAGGCACAGTCTTAGGACAAATTCTATTAAAATTACATTTATTTTTGATAGACTCACTTTGAGAGAAACTGAAAGCGACTTTCTCATGATTTTATTTACTCTGATTTCAATTATCCTTTCTAGAATAATCTTTATTTGGCATCGGTTCGATTCTTATTGTTTTTCTAATAATTTCATATACCTTTGCCTTTTCATCTTAACAAAAAAGAATTTAAATAAACAGAAACTATTCTACCATCATCATCCTCATCATTAGTTTTTCACTAGTATTTCTTTCATCTTATTTCTCTTGCTTTTCCACCAAGTAGTAATAGTCTTAAGTTGTCTGAATTTCTTAGATGAAGCCTTGGCAATTATTATTCATTTTTGACTAGTATTTCTTTCATCTTATTTCTTTTGCTTTTCCACCAAGTAGTAATAGTCTTAAGTTGTCTGAATTTCTTAGATGAAGCCTTGGCAATTATTATTCATTTTTGACTAGTATTTCTTTCATCTTATTTCTTTTGCTTTTCCACCAAGTAGCAATAGTCTTAAGTTGTCTGAATTTCTTAGATGAAGCCTTGTCAATTATTATTCATTTTTGACTAGTATTTCTTTCATCTTATTTCACTTGCATGATTTTCATTAACATTTTATAATTTAAAAAAAGACATATGCCACTCACCTTTATTTTTGTAGAGAAAATTAATTTGTAAAACTTATGAAATCATTTTGCATACCTAATGTAACTACACATCATTATGCAGTTTGTTGATATTAAGAGATAATTTGTTAAAACGAAAATGTAATGTTATTCTGAATGTATGGACATAGGAATAAGTTGTCCATACAATGTTTATGTATCTTTTATATGATGTGTTCTTTTTGGAAGTGGTCAAGTATGGTTCTACACAATGTATTTTGTTGCTTTTAGGTAAATTTTGACCTTTACCATCTCTCTTTGTTTTTTCTCTACAATCCAGTCCTATGGCCATATCACGTTGAAACACTGGTCCTTGTATGATTACCCAAGTTAAGCAGTATAGAGAGTATTTTGATGTTGGATTGCTTGGGAATACCAGGTGCTGTAAGTTTTCATGCACAGGTGCTGTAATAGATAACTGCTTGGAATTGGAAATTGGAGAGCCAAGTTTCATTTCTGGTTGGGTTTGTTATTTATTTATATTTCGTTATTTTTTGTTCAAATGCCCTTGGGAAAGGTATGATTCCGGCTCTTCTACCCCCAGCTATGAGTTAATTAGTAAGACTTGTATCATTAAATAATTATTATCTCAAAAATATTCTTACAGACTAAAAATATTTTCTGGCTTTAAATAACCTGAAAATGGTTGACAAGCTGTAAAAAACAAGTCAGTTTATGTAATTCATTCTTAGATCTTTCCCCTTCTGCTTCTTTTGCCTTCAATATCATCTGTGGGTGTTAGATTTTCTGGGCCTTCTTTTCTCATGTTTTCCTAAAATTTCAAATTTATTTATCTTTTTGTTATTTATCTTATTTTTCATTTTTTAGCATTATCCAAAAATGTCTACTTCAACATATCAATACTTGATAACAGGTTGATTTAGAATGATCAATAATTTGGAAGTATTGATTTTAATGGGGAAAAATCAATATTTGGGAACAATAGCAGCAGACTTCAATCTCTGGCAAACATTTTTATTCAACATCAGAGTTTTCCAAGCCAATCTATCATTCTTACTTATATTGAGTATATGGTTACTTATTTCTAAATGCTGTGCATTTTGATACAGTGTGTTGACTCGGCGAGTTTTGTTGAGAAAAGAAAGTCTAATTTAAAACCAAATACTTGATTGCCATGTTAAGTATTTTCTGTTTGCATCTTCAATGAATGTGTCCTTTGTTGGTGCAATTAAAGTTAGTGAAATGTACATTTTCAGTAAAATTGAAAGACAAAAGTTGTAGAGAGGAAAAAAGGATTCAGCATTTGACATTTGATAGTTTTAATGAATATGACCAAATCAAAAGGAAGCCGAAATGTACAATTTCATAAAAAAAAAAAAAACTATATCATTTTTGAGCCTGTAGTTATGCTTTCATACACACACACACACACACACATATATATATATATATATATATATATATATATATGTATATATGTAAAATAAATAGAAAGCACAGTAAGATATATAATCCGGTGTTCTTATTATTTTTATTTTTACAAAACAGTGCTCACTGCAAATCAACAAAGCATAAATATAAATTTACTAATTTAAAAATATGGTTCCATCGCTACACAGGAATTACCATGTTTCAAAAACACAAATTAAAAACTTCAAATTCAATTATAGAATTAAAGTCTGTAGTTCTGTTTCATTTTCTAGCAAATTTGGGAATAACTTTATTTGAAATTTACTGAGTTTTATAATCACATACATTCATAATATTAGTTTCTAAGGATATGGGGGAAATCCAACCATTTTAACAAGGGGTGGTAGGGTATTCATTTTCACTGACTACTATTGTATCAAAATATGAGTTACTTTCAAAAAGAGGCTAAGTCAAGGTAGGGATGCCTTTTCCAACGAATGATGACCTCTGTTCAATCCATGTCGTCTGGTCTTTATCAATGACAAAAAGTTTTTCAGCACTTTTGTTTCGCCATTAAATTTGAACTTGTATACATAAACATTTTTTAAAATGGTTGTTTGTATATGAATACATTGTATTGAACTACAATTTTAAAATATTATTCTTAATTCTAATTACTAATAGACTATACTTCTTTTAAAACAAATGTATTAGAATTATTTAAATTATTATTACATATCAAATATAAAAATGTATATTACCAGCTCCCATTTTTCTTTTTTTTTTTTTTTTTTTTTTTTTATTATTATATTTAAATATTATTTGAGGAGAATTTTTGATAGTGTCGGCAAAGAATAGCTATTTCATTTCTTTGATTCAGTAAATTTTTATTTTTTATAAATCTAGCAATATATAGTTTTTCATGTATGCACAAAGGACATGGGTCATTTAATGACCTACATATTCTAGCTTTTCTTATTAATTTCCATTTCACAGTAGGTGTTTTATTGGTTGCTTTTAAGTGCCAGAAACGAGGTATTATGATTACTTGCATTATTTACATTATCTGGACTGTTATCCTCATCTTCATTACCATATTCACAATGTTTCGGCTGTTGTATGCTTTGTCCTTCTTCAGGTGATTGGATCTCTGAGATGAGGTGTTATGATTACTTGCATTATTTACATTATCTGGACTATTATCCTCATCTTCATTGCCATATTTACGTTTCAGCTGTTGTACACTCCGACCTTCTTCAGGTGATTGATTTGATTAAATCTAACAAGAGATTGAAATGTATTAAATATAGGTAAAAAAAAATTTAATAAATTAATTAATAAATCTTTTGTCTTTTTTTTTTTCTTTTGAATAATCTTTCTTTAACAATTAATCTTTTTTTTTATTTTCCAGGTGAGTCAAATCAGTTCACAAGCAAATCAAGCTTCTTGGTGAGCTATATAATTTTAATCCTCGATATCATAATCCATAATCAAACACTAGAAGGCTTACAGCCAGATCATTGAAAAAATGTTTCTCATTCAGTCTCCAAAGTTAAACAACATCAAGTCTGGTGAGTGCTTAGATGGGTGACAGCTCCAGAATATCAGGTGCTGCAAGCATGGATGTACATGATCAGAATCAGGAATTGGAAAGTATAGTTCCAGTATCAGCTGGATTCATTATATTTATTTTTGTGCAAATGTCACCACTCTTCCTTCCCCCAACTATGGGTTAAATAGTAGAAAATCTTTTATCTCTCCCCACAAAATTCTTACAATCCAAAAATATGTTCAAGCTTTAAATAATTTGTAAAAGCTGTAAAAAAAACAAATCAGTAAAAACATAGATGTATGTGAAGATCTGTTGGGCAGTATATTTTTTGTATTGGTCTTACAAATCCAAAAATAATCCTAAATAAGTTTGTTTTTTGTTATCATTTCAAGAGAAAGAATTTTCAAACATGTGAATTCTCATCATCTACAGCAGACGTGTTCTTAGATACTTCTTAAGGTTCTCTTGGTCTTACACATGGTCATAATCATTGCGTGGGTGAGGATGACACTCTGGTGTGGGTGGTTAAATCCAATACATAAAAAATTTGTTAGTCAAGGTTAGTAAGAAAACTAAGACCATATAAGAACATTCCTCTCCAGGTTTTTGAACAGCAGTAGAAGTTCATCCCTTGTTTCTTGTTCAGCATTGGGTTTCAGGTTCCTTTTTAAAATCTACTTAAACTGTATACTTCTCCACCAAAACTCTGAAATTTTATTTACTAGTTTTATTTTCATTGTTCAGTAGGAGTAGATAGGTTTCATTATCTTCCCCAGTCTTTTGAACAGGAGTAGAGATTTATCCCTTGCTTCTATAAAGGTTTCCAGTTCCTTCTAAAGTTTTTCATTCTCTTTGACTCCTAGTAACCTCTTGTGCCTTAGTGGCATTACCTCATTGCTTAGGGTGAATCAAATATATATATATATATATATATATATATATATATATACTAAGTGAATTATCCATGCCTTGATGTGTCTGTCACACATTTTTTTATTTATAAGAAAACAATGATTGATTTTAAATCATTGTTATAATTTGTGGAGACAAATAATGCATTTCAATATTACTCAATGAGCCTGCCGATGTGACCTCTATCTTTTGGCTTTCTCCTTCTATTAGGTTGGTGCAAAAATAATTTTGTTTTCTCACATATGTTAGAAAACGAAATTATTTTTGCACCAACCTAATATATTTTGGATAGGAGTCATTCCCTTGTTCAAATTTAAATCAAAGGGAAAAAAATTTTCAGGGTGTGTGTGTGTGTGTGTGTGCAAAAACAGCTTGATCTGACCCCTTTGATATGTATTTGATGCAATATTTGATTGAATGAATTGATGAGTAGATTTCAATATTGACATGACAGTTGAATTGTTGCAATAAATATGTATTGTAAGGCACTACCCACTGATTGGTGATTTCTTGCTCAACTTCATGTCCATATTGTCTCATTTTGATCTTGCTGATATGACCTCCATCTTCTGGCTTTCTCCTTCTATATTTTGGATAGCATTCATTGCTTTATTCAAATTTAAATTTAATTTAAATCAAAGGGGAAAAATTTAAATGGGTGTTTCTGTCTACCGGGGATCCCCTTTGATCAAAATGAAATATGCTTATCCAAGTACCCTGAGTAATGTAGTTTCAGAATATATATGGTCATGGGGGTCTCTCAAAATCCCTAGGAGGAGTTCGATAACAGACAGACAGAGGCTACAACTTATCTATCTATCTATATATATATATATATATATATATATATATATATATATGTGTACTTGAAAAGCAAGATAGACTTAAAGAGAATATAAAAACAGAACAACAATGCAATTTATCATTCCTAATTGCTGGGTGTACAGCAATATCACATTGAAATAACAGTTCCCATATAATCATTGAAGTTAAGCAATGACGAGCCTGGTCAGTACCTAGATGCGTGACCGCTTGGGAATACCAGGTGCTGTAAGATTGGATGTACGTATGGTGTGATAGATAACCCTTGAGAAAGATATGAATCCATCTCTTCTCCCCACAGCTATGAGTTAATTAGTAGAACTTGTATCAGTAAATCCTTATCTCCTAAAAATTCTTACAATCTAAAAATATTTTCTGGCTTTAAATAACCTGCAAAGGGTTGATAAGCCATAGAAAACAATCAAAATTGCTGAATAAACTGTGCCCCTTCAGAAAATGGTTATCATAGCTCTCCACAGTTTCCTTTCTTTTATTTGTGAATTGCCATGACTGATGAAAGATAGTGGGTTTCTGTTGACTTTGACAAAGTTTTGAATTTAGAGCCGTCTCTGATATGAAAGGCATTAATAGAGTAATGGATATCGGGGCAGAAAGGGAATTAGCCATTAGGGGAGAAGAAATGGAGTTATGCCTTTCCCAAGGGTATTAGTGCAAAGTGTACAGGCAACTTTTTGTGAGCCTTTACACAAACAATGAGACTCTTCTGAAAGAGACTGTAAGAAATATGTAGTCAGGCAAGTGATACGTTTTATGGTCAAATTACTCAAATATTGGAGGCAGAACATCATGTGTTGGTTTGTTTGATTCCTAAATTGCAAAAATAAATTGTGGAATTATTAAATTGTTGAATTTCCAAGAATATTTAAAATGAAAAACAAAATGGACACACTGAAAACCAACCATTACTTTTTAAGACTCTTTTTTTTTTTTTTTTTCTTTTTTTTGTTACAGCTTTTATTTTGGATCTTTTTCCTCGTTTGTCTATGTGTCATGTATATTCAGAACATGGGCCCTCTACTACTTACTATTCTTTGTTGCTCTCAGTAATGTTTTATCTTTTTATCATCCCATCCACCCACTTCCTGTTCTGCCATACATTCAAATCAGCTCTTCATGTAGATGACCTGCTAACTCCCACTGTCTCTTTTGCATTTGATATGCCCTGTGAGTGTCAAATTTTCAAAGACTTCTTTCCTCATATATCCTGGAAACTTCTTTTTTTGATTCTGAGTATATGTTCTTTTAGTTTCCATTTTCTTTTAGACTTTTCGTTTCTAGTGAGAATTTGAACACAAATATCACATTGTATGGCAGTCTCCAATGTTCTGCTTACAAAAAGACGTTGAAGAGTATAATATTTGGAGATGTTATGTTGTCAGCTACATAGATAAAAATATAGGCTAAATTTCAATGTTCTGCTATTACAAAAAGGTTAACCACCAAGTCTGTTGTTGGTTTGTTTTATTCCTAAATATTAATAAAAAAATCATGAAATTATTTTCCTTTGATTATGCCCTGTGAGTGTCAAATTTTCCAAGACTTCTTTCTTCATTGTCCAAACAAAAAATTTCAGCCTCATTTTTTTTTTTTTTTTGATTCTGTGTATGTGCTATTTTTGCTTCCCTTTTAATTCAGATTTCTGGTTTCCAGGGAAAATTTGAACATAAATGTCAAATGTCTTCTGGACAACTTTGGCTCATGGATAAATCGGGGTTCAACATTGTGCAAAAATGTCATTGAAATATAAATTCTAGTGGCCAGAAAATATGGCCAGAATTTGTCGCTTGCTTGATAAAGACCATTTTAGAACATTTCTCATTTTCCACTGAGATCGAGAGAGTTTTCAATGCTTCATTGAAGACCAAGTAGCCAGCTCTCTTCTTCATAATAAAAACTACACACAGACAATGAGCATCTGCGTCTTCCTCAAAGTCTTCCTCAAACTATCTCACTGTATGTCACTCAGTGTTTCTCCAGACATTAATTAAACTGTTAGCTGAGTAATATAGTGAAAACACTGGCAGTCCTTTCCATGTCAGTCTTCACAATACTGACAGAATTTTGCTTTCAATTCTCTTGGGTTCTGACATTAATTTTTATTTTATTTTTATTTTTATTTTTTTTAAAGGCATTCTCATCTTTTCATTTCCCTGAGCACAATACTTTTAGTTGCTTTCTGTTTTGGTGTTCAAGTTAAAATGTAGGAATTTAGTAAAAAGAATTAGCTTTGAGCAAGACTTGTGGGCACATCTTATACCACAGGAACTTGCTATGCAATGTAGTGTCACCAGCATGAAATGTTTTTTCCATGAAGCCATTGTGGGTAAAACATTTTATATTTTTAAGTCTACTGCCACAGTCTTGTTTACAATTTATTCAAAACTACTTTTTAGTTACGACCAGTTAGTATTAGTAGAAATATTTTAGGATTTATAAGATTTTGAGATTAAATCTTTTTATCATGGCAAGTATTTTTCATGACGATCTTCTTGTTATTTCTTCTGAGGTTTTCTGATTTGATAATGTGTTGTAGTAGTACATGGAGAGCGGCTGGACGAATGAACTGATGTGCGAGCAGGTGACTCTGAACGACAGAAATGCACACAGATGGTCTCATTTGTGACCAGACAACTTGGGTCTACACACAACGAAATGGATAAAATAATACCTAGCCTGCATGCTGAAAACATGACATACAATACTGAAAATGACTGAGATAGCAAAGATGCTTCAGGTGTAGTAGGACAGAGGTGAATAGGGAATGATCAGAAAATGTTTTGACAACTACAAGATAAGCCAAAGGAAAAAAAAAGTGCCGATGGTGTTATGGATAATGGCTTCAAATGAGAAATTGGAGTAGTTTTTGTTACATTTACTTATGCACTAATATCGTTGGGAAAGGTATGAATCCATCTCTTCTCCCCTCAGTTTTGGGTTAAATAGCAGGGTTCTGAAAAGAAATATAAGAGCTGAATTCTAAATTCACTTGCGATAGTGCATGATTCAATCCCTGATATTTTATGAGAATCTTATTACTTTGAAGTTTCTCTCATTTAAAAAGAAGAGAAAGAGAATGAAGAGGAAGGAGTGAATGAAGAGAAAGAGGAAGAAGAGAATGAAGAAGAAAAAGAGAGAGAATGAAGAAAATCAAACACTATTTATTAGATTGTTTATCTTTATAATAAATGTCAGTGTGTCACTATGTAACACTTTTTCAACTTTACTCTTAGAGGTTGTAGCCCAACAAATACCATTTTGGAATCAGGCTGACTCCGTGAGCAAATTAAAAACATTCCGGGCCAAATCCGGATCTGCAATCCTGAAATTTTGGATTCCCATTACTGCAATTGTTTTTGGCATTTTTTTTTTTTTTTTTTTTTTTTTTTTTACATGATTTTTTTTTGTTTATGAATTTTTTGTCCAATCTTGGAAATAAATTTGGGAATAATTGAAATTATGAAATCCAGAAAAGTCACCTATGAAATAAAAACGTTTGTACAGAAAGTAAGGACCTGCATACATCAAATTGTCTTTGAATTAAGTGGTGGCAGAAGAATTATCATTGAATATTTAAAAGGTAAGCTTAAATATTAATGCAATACTTAAATACAGCAATCAATTTTGAGATCTTCTTTGATTGTTGCCTATTGCATCTACTCCTCCCTACCCATTGTGATGAAGCCTTAATCAAGAATCCTCTGCAGGAGGTAGCTTAAATGCCACCTGATAGTGCTACTTTTAAGCTAATTGACAAGAATATTTTTATATTAGAACCTTCTAAAAACTAATACAATGCAATATTTATTTTAACAATTTATAAAGAAATAAATACAATTTTTCATTCATAAATTTATGAAGATTTACTAAATTATTAAAATATGTGAACCAACTATAAGTAAATCCTTATTATTTACCATTTTTTTCAAATCAATTAGTTTTGCTAACCTTTCCATTAAACTTTATACTAAATAGTATAAATAAACAATCTTATAGTGTTTAATATTTTTGTTGTCAATTCTCATGAACAAAAAAAAAATGTTACATTTATTTTCATCATACGTCTCAGCCTCATTCCAATTCTAATCATCATTTTTTAAAACAATAAACATTGCCGAGGAGTGAATGTAGTTAAAATAATAGCAGTGTCAAGGGAAAAACTGTCCTTTTGACACTCCTGTTTTTTTTTGTTCATGGGCACAAAGCTCCAAGTTTGTCTAAAAATGCATGTTTAACTTTATTTAGTAGTGTTATGATACTGTCGTCCTGATTAAATCTCAGGATTATTTTTCATTGCTATAAAATTGTTTTGTGTTTATTTCTGAGTTGAATGTTCGAATTTCACTGTGGGGTGGAAACAGTGTGTGTATGCACTCAACATTGTGGGAAAAAATATTAAAAATCCTACCAAGCCAAAATAACATTTTTTGTCTTTTGTAATTTTTTTTTTTTTCCTACAATCTCAGTTGTCATATCAGCATAAATATTTTTACCTCAGTTTAATGATTTTAGCAGAAACTGGTTGAACAAGTTGTTTGGTAATTTATTGTATCGTGGCTGGTTTTTTTTTTTCTGTTTTTTCTTTTTTTTTTTTTCTTCTGTTGCTGGGGAAAAAAAAGAAGCTTTTTGTATACTGCTTTTTATCATCAGTGTTTACAAAAAACAACTGTTATGTACGCGTTTCGGATGTAATAGTTGCGTGGAACTAGAAATTGGCAAACCAAGTTCGAATTCCAGTCATTAGTGATAAAATATAAAGAAGAATCTTTTGGGTAAGATGATAAACTACATCCAACAGCAACCCCTCTGATCAGGATGCTTTGAGGAGTGTGGAACAACACATTGAATCACTGATTCCTCTATGATCACTAAAGTTAAGCAATGTCAATCCTGGTCAGTAGCTAGATAAGTGACCATGTGGAAATACCAGGTGCTATATGCATGGATGTGTGGGTGGTTGTAATGGATAATGGCTTGGAATTGTTAATTGGTGAACGGAGTTCCAATTCCGGTTGGGTTCATTATTTTCACTTACGTTCAAATGCCCTTGGGAAAGACATGAATACATCTTTTCTCCTCCCAGCTATGGATTAATTATTAAGTATGAGTTGTATCACTAAAGACATTATTACACCCCCTGCCACCAAAATATATTGCATAAAATATATAAAGATTTTGCCATTAAATAACCCATAGATGTTGAGATGCTGGTAAACAAAAACAATCAACCTTCTAACATTTATGTAGATTATTTTTATGGAGGATTTTTTTTTTTTTTTTTTTTTTTTTTTGAGGATTCATGATGGACTACAAATTCAATCTGTAAGTAAGTTTCCACCCCCACTCCTGAATCCCCCTTCCCACCAGAGGTGGGGGGCCTCCTATTTGAGTACCCCTGCTATAAGAGAATGGAAAAAAGATCTAGGCAGACCTGTCTTCCTTTCTTTTACCATTTTTTTGGCTGTCGATCTTGTTCTAATTTCCAGGGGTTACATTTTATATAACACTTGGTGTAGTATTTTGCTGCTTCACTCAAATAAGACAATGGACACTTATGTAAAAAAATATATAAATATCTTTATTGTTCAAGTTGTGCCGAATGGGTAGAGGGAGGGAGAATCAAAGAGTTTAGGATTGCACACATAGGAATTGATGGAGACAAATCCTCGATGAACCTCAAGCCAGCCTTTTCTATCCAGATCAAGAATCGGATCGGTTATATAACTTTTTTTTACAACTACGCAACTACACATGGCTATGCCTTCTTCCGGTATGTCACCCATGCAACTTTGTGTGGCCACACCAATTCCAGCATGTGTCCACAGAAGCACACATTTCCTTCTGCTCAGGATATCTATGCGCCCTGTTTATTCAAGGAACAGGACACCTGTACATCCTGTTTATTTTAGACACTGGATGACTCTCCAGTTTATGCTATCACCAATTTTGATTTCTGCTCACACACTGATGCAGCAGAAGTAAGGCCAAAGGTCTTTCCTCAACTGATATACAACACTGGAAATTAGAGCAAGTAATTTTATGACAGCAAAAACATTGTTTCTGATGTTGTTTCTCTGAACAGAGCTTTTTGGAGGATTGCCATTGTCCGTCATCTTGAAAATTCTTCCAGTGGTTGTCCAGATTATTGCTCTTCTTCTTTTGGTTGCTTTCTTGCAATAATGTTTCTTCTGATTTTTTGTCTTCTTCCTTAAATGCCATTTTCCATCAGGTGTTCATGGCACTTGACAGATTCCTCTCAACTGCTATGATTTCTTAGGAAAGACAGTCAGGTGCCTTCACAGTGACTTCTCTTTTGTTCGGAATTCAGTTGTCTTTCTAGACTCACTACCATGCATAGCTATAGAGCTTAGTCTACCCTGCTGTTTAACATGTGGCTGAGGTGATAAAAGATAGATTCATGTCTTTTCTAGGGGCATTTTTATAAAAAATGAATGCAACAGATTAATCAGAAATTAAAACTTGGCTTGCTGATTCCATTTTTGTTATCTGCATACCCCTTTCTACAATGCACAAGAATACATTCTGTAATTTTGAGTTGAGTCATTAAAATTCTAACAATTTTATTTGGACTATATTGTTATTGTCATTGCTTTTGTTACTTCAATGTTTTCATCAATCAATTCTCAAACCTTGCAAAAGTATCTAGAAAGTATGCAGGACCCCAAAAATGGACAATTTTGCACAAGGTGTATTGGCAAGGAAAAAAAGACTTTTTGTAGCCCTAGGACATTTTGGTGCTAAAATCATAAATTTATTTAATGAGTAAAAAATTAAAATTATCTGTATTAGCCTCTAATCATCCCATTTATTTTGGAGTAAAGACAGGTCCAGTGATTGTGCCAGTCAAGAAGGTTATCAGTCATCTTACAGTACATATTTTGAAATAGTATATATTGCCATCTTACTTTAAAAAAAAAAATGGCAGCAATACTGGTAGGACAATATTATGAATATGCCGTATATCAGTCACTTATGTGCTATGCGTGATACACGCTTAGGCGATCATGTATCTTTTGATACATGACTGACGAAGCAGATTTTTTTTCCCACAGTAGGTTGCCATTTCTTTCTGTGCTAGACCAGTTTCCATCCAAAGCTACAGAACCTGGTCTGTCCTGCTGTTTACCCATAGATGGGGGGAGAAGAGGATTCATAACTTTTCCAAGTGTATTAGCACGTAAGTGAATGTAATGGATTCAACAGGAATTCGAACTCGGCTCTCTGATTCCTCAATTTGAACCGCTATCCATTACTCCACTACGCCTCATATATCTGAGTATAACGCAGCATTTTACACTAAAAAAAATTCACTCACTAATGTCCCCAAGGATGCATAGCCCAGTGGATAAAACCTTTGATTGATTGATCCAAAAGGGACTTGACCCAAAGAGTCAGGAGTTCAATCCCTTGCCACAGCAGCAGAGAACAAAAACTTGAAGATTTAAGTTATCAAAGGGAATTAACTAAAACACTAAATATCAAAATGCATAGAACATAGAATTAGAACAATCTACCCCTGTGGACTAAGTAATAAGTTTAGTTTGAAATTCTAACAAATAACACTTGAAGAAGTCTGGGTTGTACACTGCTTGAAACATTGTGAATATAGCAATATATGAGGTCATCAGTCTGAATAATGTAAATAGTAAAAAAATAAGGGGTTGTATTATACATAGGTAATTTTTTTTTTTTTTTTCTGAAGGCTAAGAATCGCGAGAAGGGACAACATGTCACCAGAAGAACATAACATTTTTATAATCGAATAAAAGTAAATTATTAAGGATTAAAACTTAATTAGTGAATATTTTTCTTCAAATAAGCCATTTTAAAAAGGCATTAGGTAAAATATGAACCAAATGAAGAAATATGTTTTTTAATAAAGTAAAATTAACATTCTAAAATGTTTTTATAAAGAATAATTTAATAATTTACGATTTGCTTTATTAAAAATAATTAACAAAAACTGGTTCATATTTTACAAAATGCGTTTCGAAATGCATTTGAAGAAAAATATTCTCTAATTAAGGTTTTAATCCTTAATAGATTACTTTTATTTGGTTATAAAAAAAAAAGTTATTTTTTTTTTTGGTGCTGAGTTGTCTTGGTGCTGAGTTGTTCTGACACTTCTTTCAGTGATCAGTTACACTATACACACTTAAAATTTTTGGAAGGCTTAAAATTAAAGCATTTTTGGTGACTGTAGGCCTACATTTTAATGTTACTTTTGGTGAGTTGTATGTCAACAAAATATCTGTAGAAATTCGCCTATCATACCATTAAGGATTTGAGCTTAGCAACTTTAAAAAATATTACAACAACAATTATAAATTGGAAATATCATAACAGGGATTAACAATGGTCAAGTATTTTTCGTACGGTTGTTATTGAGCCATTAAGAAATGTGAATTGCAATTCCAATGCAAAAACCTTCACCTTTTATTTTGGTCCTTTCTGCATTGGTGTTGTCAAAATTTAAATATATACAGTGGAACACTATTTACATTATTCGGACTATTGTCCTCATCTTTGTCGCCATATTTATTAAAACGTTTCAGCCCTTCAGTATCTGTCTATATTTCTGAGATGAGGTATTATGTACACTATTTACATTATTCGGACTATTGTCCTCATCTTTGTCACCATATTTATTACGTTTCGGCTGTTGTATGCGCTGGCCTTCTCCAGGGGGTTGGAATGTCGAACTGACCTCCTTTATTTCGCTCACTGGGGTAGACTGTTCTAGTTCCACGTGCCATGTTTAATGGATATCAGTTATCTCCACTGCCTTAGAGTGAGTTCAATACCCGGTTAAGACAGTGGAGAACTTGGAAATAATATAATACAAAATATATTATATATTTTATATATATATAAAATATATAATATATTTTGTATTATATATATATATATATATATATATATAATACAAAATATATTTTATATATATATATATATATATATAATACAAAATATATTTTATATATATATATATATATATATAATACAAAATATATTTTATATATATATATATATATATATATAATACAAAATATATTTTATATATATATATATAATACAAAATATATTTTATATATATATATATAATACAAAATATATTTTATATATATATATATAATACAAAATATATTTTATATATATATATATATATAATACAAAATATATTTTATATATATATATATAATACAAAATATATTTTATATATATATATATAATACAAAATATATTTTATATATATATATATAATACAAAATATATTTTATATATATATATATAATACAAAATATATTTTATATATATATATATATATATAATACAAAATATATTTTATATATATATATATATATATAATACAAAATATATTTTATATATATATATATATATATATAATACAAAATATATTTTATATATATATATATATATATATAATACAAAATATATTTTATATATATATATATATATATATAATACAAAATATATTTTATATATATATATATATAATACAAAATATATTTTATATATATATATATATATATATATAATACAAAATATATTTTATATATATATATATATATATATATAATACAAAATATATTTTATATATATATATATATATAATACAAAATATATTTTATATATATATATATATATATATTGATTGATTTTAAGTATAAGGATCATATTTACCATTCTATTGTTAAAATAGATACAAAAGTATCTTAAGGAAAAAGTGTGGATTCAATTTTTTTTTTTTTTTTTTTTTTTTTTTGGCAGACACTTCAGGAAAATAATTGTCGGCAGTATAAAAGTTAAGAAAAATTATTATCAATGACTAATGTTAAAAACAATAGATTACCAAGATGTAATAAAAGAGGGAAAATTAAAGGAAGGGGAAAAAACAAAAAAACTCATGAATACTAAATATTTTCTCTCCCTGTCTACATGGGGCAGGACTTTGCATATTAATAATAAGAGACTCCAAGGTAATTAATACACACACACACACACACACACACACACACACATATATATATATATTAATTACCATTAATATCTATCATAGTTCATTTGACAAATGGTTTATGTTCGATTACACAAAAAACATTACTTCAGTTTTTAATTAAATGCATCACTGGATTTATGTCCTTGCTTACCTCGTATCAACAAATAACAAATGCTCTCAGAAATGGTAATTCTAACCTGAAATTTGGTTAGAAAAAGATTAGTATGTTGATATATTAAATTACTTTGGCTTGCTTTTTATTTTTCTTTCTTACCATTTTCTGACATATCACAGGGTTTTCAAAAGTATCAACTATACATTTAATTTTTCTGAATTTTCTAGAGAAATATATAGAACTACTATGGCAAAAAGTCGGGGATTTGTTTAAAACTTGAATGTAAAAAGAAAATAATCCGCAACATAATATTGGGAAATGTGCTCTGTATTTTAGTCTTTAGAGATATGGATAAACTGGACAAGTCAAAGGTCAATTTTTATCTATCCTACTTATCCTCATCATGTTCACTTTCTACCACCTTCTCTTCAAATTATATCATACATTTCCTTTATCATTACTGTTTTGAAGGTAAATCCTACCTTGAGTTGTTGATGAGTCGTGTATTGGGTGAAATTTACTATTAAATCAAATGCTCTCAGAAAAGTTAATTTTCTGATCTGAAATTTGGTTAGAAAAAGATTAAAAGATTAGCATGTTAATATTTTGAATTACTTTCTCTTGCTTTTTTATTTTTCCTTTCGTACCATTTTCCAACATAAATATTACCAGGCTTTCAAAAATAGCAACTCTGACTATAAATTTTCTGGATTTTCTACACGAATATTATAGAATCTACTATGGCAAAAGTCAGAGATTTACTTATAACTTGGATGTAAAAGAAAATGATAATATTAGGAAAAGTGCTCAATATTGTAGTCCATTTAGTAAAAAAAAAAATACTATCAAATCTGGTAATTCTGACCTGAAATTTGGTTAGGAAAAGACTAAAAGATTAGCATATTGACATTTTGAATTACTTTCTCTAGCTTTTGATTTTTTCTTTCTTACAATTTTCTGACACCACAGGGCTTTAAAAAAATACCCAGTTTCTAGAGAAATGTATAGAATCTATTATGCCATAAAGTTGGGGATCTGTTTGCATCTTATATATAAAAGAAAATGATCCCCCCCTCATGATATGTGAAAGATTGCCGGTATAGAGAGAGTAGACAAGACAAAGTTCAATCATTATCTATCCTCTTCATCCTAACTTAACATCATCTATTCCATTCGTATCACACATCTAATTCATCATTACCATTTCAGCCATAAGCCTCTACCTTGATTGTTTCTCGAGCCTTGTATTGGGTGAAATGTAGTATTAAAATAATACTCTCAGAAATTGGAATTTGTTGGAATTTGGTTTGAAAAAAAGACTTGAAGATTAGAAAACTAATATTTTAAATTACCTTGTTTTTTTTTTTGTTTTTTTTTTTTCTTGCTTAGCATTTTTCCAATCTAAGTTGGAGCTTTCTATCTTATTCCTTGTTGCAACATTTTCAGGTGTGCATCCAACTCCAAAATACCAAAGCAAAAAAGACAAATTCTGTTCATTTGCACAGTCCAGCAAAATCAACAGGTGCATCCTTCTTAACATCTTTCCAACTAATGCATGGCTATTGAAAACATATTGATCTCTTGCAAAAACTGATCACATGGCAACTCTTTCTAGCACCTGATTCATCGACCTGCTTTCTGTTAAGTAGATACCGAGTACATAGGGCTGCCAATAGAACAGGTATTGAACTAACTGGAGAGTCTTCGTAAAAATTTAATGAAATCAATTGTTTATCCTTTTTTTTTTTTTTTTTTCAATTTTTTTTTTTTTTTTTTAAGAAATTCATGGCTCATCTTTATAGTTGAGTATTTTAAACCCAACCATTGTAACTTTTTTTTTTTTTTTTTTTTTTTTTTTTTAAGCATCTCACACCAAGGAAGGTGATAATGCCACTATACTAAGATAACATGTGTTTGCCAGGTGTGAAAGATCATGAGAAAACTTTTTTCTTCATGTGCTGTGCCCTCTCAGACAATTATAGCGATCAATAAAATTTGTCTTTCTGATACTTCTCCTAAGTCCTTTTCTGCCATCTATTTACTCAAGCTCACTAAGTATCTTATCCATTGTCTTCCTCTGTTCCTCTTGCCCTCTATCTGTCCTGTGAGTATCAAATTTTTCAAGCCCTCCTTCTTCATTATATACCCCAGAAACCTCAACTGTCTCTTCCTGATGTTAAGTATTAGTTTTTTCTTTTTGATTCCATTTTCTCCCAAATTTTGTCATTATTCACATGTTCAGTCCATGGTATCCTCAGCATCCTTCTGTGGAACCACATTTCTGTTGCTTCCTCTTAGAGGTTATCATCTAGCATTCGCTGCCATACAGGAAGACATTAACAAAGGGAAAAGACAACAAAAGAACAAGTTTCAGGAAGACAGAAGATTTCAACTAACATTGCATTTAAATTTTTGAAAATCATTGGTCATAGGAAAGCAAGAAATTGGAAGAGAGTTCCACAGACAAGAAGTGTGAGAAAAAAAAAACTGAGAAAATACATCAGTTCTGATTGGTCCATCTCAGTGGCCCTCTAAAAGCCCAGATCTGAATGTTATGGATTACTGTATTTGGAGTATACTCCTAACTCCTTTCAAAACCGTTGTTGTGACCTCATTGATATTGATTCATTGAATTGGAACTTAACTGAAGCTTGAAATGAAATTCCTCATGACATTATCCACAAATCTATTGCCTTCTGGTTACCATGCTTACAACTTTGTGTTGAACATTTCAAACATCTATGATGACTTTTCAGTTTGTGCATGAATCATGATAGCGAAATTTATTTCTTCCTGAAATTAGCGCTCTTATACTGTGGACCCTATATTAGAATAGAACTTATTGTAACATCTAGCTA